>SJYT01074402.1:654338-689846 GCA_006410635.1 Cephalophus harveyi | reverse complement strand
TAATTTTCTTGAAGAGATCTCTAGTCTTTCCCATTCTGTTCTTTTCCTCTATTTCTTTGCATTGATCACTGAAGAAGGCTTTCTTATCTCTTCTTGCTATTCTTTGACCATGATGGCTACTGCATTTCTTCTGAGGGATTCCTGCCCACAGTAGTAGATATAATGGTCATCTGAGTTAAGAGTTGGACTGTGAAGAAGGCTGAGCGCTGAAGAATTGATGCTTTTGAACTGTGGTGTTGGAGAAGACTCTTGAGAGTCCCTTGGACTGCAAGGAGATCCAACCAGTCCATTCTGAAGGATATCAACCCTGGGATTTCTTTGGAAGGACTGATGCTAAAGCTGAAACTCCAGTACTTTGGCCACCTCATGCGAAGAGTTGACTCATTGGAAAAGACTCTGATGCTGGGAGGGATTGGGGGCAGGAGGAGAAGGGGATGACCGAGGATGAGATGGCTGGACGGCATCACGGACTCGATGGACGTGAATCTGAGTGAACTCCGGGAGATGGTGATGAACAGGGAGGCCTGGCGTGCTGCAATTCATGGGGTCGCAAAGAGTCGGGCACGACTGAGCGACTGAACTGAACTGAACTGAGTGAAATTCACCCATTCCAGTCCATTTTAGTTTGCTGATTCCTAGAATGTCGACATTCACTCTTGCCATCTCTTGTTTGACCACTTCCAATTTGCCTTAATTCATGGACCTGACAATTCAGGTTCCTATGCAATATTGCTCTTTACAGCATCGGATTTTGTTTCTGTCACCAGTCCCATCCACAGCTGGGTATTGTTTTTGCTTTGGCTCTATCCCTTCATTCTTTCTGGAGTTATTTCTCCACTGATATCCAGTAGCATATTGGGCACCTACTGACCTGGGGAGTTCCTCATTCAGTATCCTATTATTTTGCCTTTTGATACTGTTCATGGGGTTCTCAAGGCAAGAATACTGAAGTCATTTGCCATTCCCCTCTCCAGTGGACCACATTCTGTCAGCCCTCTCCACCATGACTGGCCTGTCTTGGGTTGCCCTGCAGGCATGGCTTGGTTTCTTTGAGTTAGACAAGGCTGTGGTCCTAGTGTGATTAGATTGACTCGTTTTCTGTGAGTATGGTTTCAGTCTGTCTGCCCACTGATGCTCTCTTGCAACACCTACCATCTTACTTGGGTTTCTCTTACCTTGGGCGTGGGGTATCTCTTCACAGCTGCTCCAGCAAAGCACAGCCGCTGCTTCTTACCTTGGGGGAAAGGTATCTCCTCACTGCCGCCCTTCCTGATCTTCAACGTGGGATGGCTCCTCTAGGCCCTCCTGCGCCTGCGCAGCCACCGCTCCTTGGATGTGGGTTGCTCTTCCTGGCTGCCGCCCCTGGCCTCGGACGTGGGGTGGCTCCTCTCAGCCGTTCCTGCCCCATCGCAGCCTGGCACTCTCAACCGCTGCCCCTGACCTCCAATGTGGGGTAGCTCCTCTTGGCCGTGCTGCATTCAGTCAGAATATCTTTATTCTTAGATTAGAAAAATCTTTGCATTGAGTTAGAGTATCATAGGTTACATACTTGAACCATATAAATCTCACCTCGTCCAGAGCCCTATTTACTCAGTTAACTTCTCACTGTGCTTTGGCCTTTTATCATGGTTTACACTAAGAAAAAAGTCATAAGAAAACAGCTCTTGGGTTTCTTATAGAAACACTGTTTACACCTCTTCTCATTATATTATCTCATGTTTTCTCACAGTTGAAGTCCAGGCCAATTTTTATTTTAATAACTCACAGACAGGAAACCTTTAGTCAACCCTGAGGAATTGAAATGCTTCCTATTTTCTGATCATGGAAACTGTGACATAACGTTTCCCCATTTTTCCCTCTCTCTTCTGGGATGCTCAAAACTAATTATTTCAGCTGTATTGCCCATTCTCCTGTACCTGTTTTATTCTTCCTCCTTCTGGTTCCTACTCTCTATTTTGCTGTACAGTGAATCTGGGGGAGGGGAGATAGGCCCTATATCACACCCAGTCTTTTTTGAAAACAGATAATGCATCTTTTAAAAAAATTTATTGAAATATAATTGATTTACAATATTGCATTAGTTTCAAGTGTGCAGCAAAGTGATTCAGTTTTACATATATATATGTACTTTATCATATTCTTGTCCATTATAATTTATTAAAAGATGCTGAGCTTTGTTCCCTATGTTATATAGCAAGTCCGTATTGGTTACCTATTTTATATATAGTAGTACATATATTTTAATCTGAAACTCCTAATTCATCCTTTCCAACTCTTCCATCTTTGGTAGCCATAAATTTGTTTTCTGTTAGTCTATTTCCGTTTTGTAAATAAATTCATTTGTATCATGGTTTTAAATTCCACCAATAAGTGATACCATGATATCATGATATTTGTCTTTCTCTTTTACTTAATCTCTAGGTCCATCCATGTTACTTTAAATGGCATTATTTTGTTCTTTATTTATGACTGAATAGTATTCCACTGTGTATGTATACCATATCTTCTTTATCAATGTGTCAACTTCTTTATCTGTCAATGGACAGTAGGTTGCGTCCCTGTCTTGACTATCGTAAATAGTGCTGCAATGAACATAGAGGTGCATGTATCATTTTTAATTACAGTTTTCATCTTTTCCAGATGCATTCCCAGGAGTGGAATTACTGGATCATATGGAGACTTTATGAAGCTCCGTGCTGTTCTCCATGGCGGCTGTATAATTTTTGCATCTTTAAAGTATCCACTCACAGAAGCGTGGATGTATGCACCTGGTGGTGAGAAAGGGCCCTGTGAGTTGGAGGAGGAGACCCCATTCAGGACTTTCCTCTGGGGAATTTGCTGTCAGCTCAACCGATGGAAAAGAGCTCTGCTGTCGTGACGGTTCACTTTTTTCATCACATATGCCCGAAGCATATCCAAGATCATTTTTTTTCCTTGAGCTAAATTCACGCTGGAGTTCAGGAGTGTATGTGTGCTTCCAGAGCTCCTGAGCCAGTGACCCGGGCTGCTCCTGGCTGCAGCGACCCCTGCGTGCACCCCATGCAAGCTGCGCCTCCTCTCCCAGGGGTCTGCAGACCTTCAAACAGACGGGCAGGCCTCTGCAGGGGCTTCCTGGCAACAGCACTCACTCAAACGCCGTGACCAGGACTTGCCTGCAGTAGAAGACCAGGCTCTGGAGTCACATTGCTATTCTTCTGTGAGATACTGATATTTTTTTACCCTTAAAATATTACTGTTCACAAATTCCATCAAAGCAATTGCATTCTTAGCAGATTATGGAATGTCTTGGATGTAAATATATTTGTTGAAAGTCTTTTTCAAAGAAAATTCAGGAGAAAAATAGAATCAGTTCCTAAAATAACCTCTACTAAGATTCCAGGAAACTATGCATGAAGGTTCATCTAGGAAGTGGGGGGTGTGGGGGTGGGAGGCAGGCGGAGGAAATAGAAAGCCTTACCATGAGCAGAAAAGCACGCTGCAGCATCAGAAATTCATCCTGCAGCCCAAGCCCTCTTCATCTCGGAGAGAGAGGGCCACAGGAAGGAGCCACGGTACGTAGCTTTGATGGTACAATAAATCCAATCAAACGCCACCACCAAGAGACTCGTTAAACAAAATGACTTGGGAAAGTAAAAAAGCGAAAGCATTTATCAGTCATGAAGCAAAATGAAAACAGGGGCAGATACAATCAAATAGAAGGCGTCGCTTGGTCATTTTATGCTAATTAAATATAAATTCCAAGATGGAGACACCACAGGCATAAACCTCCACTTCTCATAACTAGCACTGACTTATAGAAACACAGCTGATATAAGAAAAGTTAACCCACCATTTTCAATTGTTGAAAGGCAAGAAAAAAGCAGTATACACTCACTTGGAGGATAAACCCCCTCCACGTGGGGCAAGAGGCTTGAAGGGGGTCCTGAGGGGGTCAGACTTCCCTGCTTCATCCCCCCGCCAGGCAGGGGCTATAAGGTAGGTACACATTTCTGTACTGGGGGTATGGTGACTGAAAACAGAATTGCAGTTCTGTAGGGGAAGAGTCAGTGCTCTGGAAAGTTCTATTTTCCTGGTGGGTAAGTAAAGATAATGTGCCTCAAGAGTTAAGTTCTAAGGGACCCTCTTGGGCCCTGGCCATCCCTAGATCTAAGCTGCCTCCCTCCTCTCACCTTGGGGAGGGGGTCTCACCCATTCACCTACCTTTCAGGGGTTCACTGAATGGGAGTCTCAGGGGGAGGGAAGTCCTCCCATGGGAGAGTCTTGGGCTGGGGGTGGTGGGGGTGGGTGAGCTCAGGGTGTCATCACGGCAGGAGGGCAGTTTCAGAATTCATGTCCAACTAAATGGATTTCATATCTTCCTACAGATCAGTGTGTGTACAGACCAAGTTCCCTTTTTGGTCTTCGCTTTCCAAATACCCGACTTACCTCAAAGTGATTTTATAACAAAAGGAGCAAAGAGCATGGTAATACACTTAGTGAAAAATTAGAATAATAATAATAATGACGTTTGGAATGTGTTAGTTGCTCAGTCGTATCCCACTCTTTGCAACCCCATGGACTGTAGCCCGCCACTCTACTCTGTCCGTGGGATTCTCCAGGCAAGAATACTGGAATGGGTTGTCATTCCCTTCTCCAGGGGATCTTCTCGACCCAGGGATTGAACCCAGGTCTCCTGCATTGCAGGTAGACGCTTTACCATCTGAGCCACCAGGGAAGCCCATACTAATGATGATAATAGAGGTCAAATCTACTAAACCCGAAATCCTTCCAATGGCTTCCCACCTCTTTCAGAGTAAAAGTCAGAGTCCTTCTGGAGTCTGCCAGCTCCGCAGTCACCACCTCAGGCTTTCCTGCTTCTCTTCCCCACGCCGTCCCCTCTGGGTGCTGGTCTCTGCCCTTCCTTCTGCCTGGAAGGCGCTCCCTGGCTCTCCCTGGAGACCTTCCCATGGCTGCCGGCCTGGCTTCCTGGCCCATGGCTGCCATGTCTGAAATCACACGCTTCCCCCATACATGCACACAACACACTGATATTCTCCCTTCTCACGTTCTCTAGTCTTCTCCTAGCATTCAGCACCATTCAACATTTTACACTCCTTAGTTATTAATTTTGCTTGTTTTTTTATCCCCAGCCCTGCTGGAAGACAAGCTCCATGAAGAAGGGATGCTGCCTGGCCCCTTTCACTGTCTCCCCACCACTGAAATCCCAGCAGCCTAGAGCAGTTCTCAGGCTTCTTCGGTGGCTCAGATGGGAAAGAATCCACCTGCAATCCAGGAGACCAGGGCTCAGTTCCTGGGTTGGGAAGGTCTCCTGGAGAATGGAGTTCTCAGCACATGGCTTGCCTGCGTGCGTGCATGCTAAGTCCCCTCATTCATGTCCAACTCTGCGACCCAATGGCAACACTCAAAAACTGCATCTTGAATGAAAGAAGACACGTACTGCAGACTGCAGATTCATGGGTACATCCTTGTTACCATCACAACCAGCCACTCAGGTCTCTGTTTTCTTTAGTTCTTGGCCGCTGAATATTCTTGGCACAGAGAGACCTGATTTTAGAATGGAGACACGGTGCCTGAGAGTCAGAGAGAGCTTGTTTCTCATGATCTCACTGACCCAGCCCTGTGACACTCAGGTAATTCCCTCAAACTTCCCTGAACTGTTCCTCCCTCAACTGTAAATAACTATTATAAAAAGAACAGCTATCACTTCTGAGCACTTACTAATACATCAGACTCTGGGCTAATAACCTCCTGAGGTTCCGAGGAAGCGCAGGTGAATATTGTTACTATGCTGAGCTCTACAGATAAGGAAATGAGCTCTCAGAGGCAGTAAGTCCTTTACCCAAGGCCACAGCAAAGCTCGGTTCAAGCCCAGAGAGTCGTATTCCAGTGTACAGCAGGAGTAATCGCAGTTTTGCATTGCCGAACTGTGCCATTTGATACTGGAATACGGTCTCAAATAAATGTGGTTATGTTATACATAATTTTAAATACACATTTCTAGCTTTATTTATTTTGCTAATGACTTATTACTTGCTATTTATTTCATAAGTCTTTTTGACTATGGAAATGATGTTAGACAAAAAGCAAATTCAAGCAGTCTTCTTCTTTGAGTTCAAAATTGGTCATAAAGCAGCAGAGACCATGCGTAACATCAACAACACATTTGGCCCAGGAACTGTTAACAAATGTACAGTGAGTGGTGGTTCAAGGAGTTCTGCAAAGCAGACGAGGGCCTTGAGCATGAGGAGCATAGCGGCTGGCCACCGCAGGCTGACAGCGACCAACTGGGAGCAACGACGAAGCTCATCCTCTTACAACTGCGTGAGTGCTGTGCTGCGTGAATCACTCATCCACGTCCGACTCTGTGCAACCCCGTGGACTGGAGCCCGCCAGGCTCCTCTGTCCATGGGGATCCTCCAGGCAAGAACACTGGAGTGGTTTGCCATGCCCTCCTCCAGGGGATCTTCCCGACCCAGGGATCAAACTCAGGTCTCCTGCCCTGCAGGCAGATTCTTCACTATCTGAGCCACCAAGGAGGACCAGCCGCATGGGAGAAGCTGCCAAAGAACTCAGCGTCAGCCTTTCCACGTTCATTCGGCATTTGAAGCAAATTGGAAAGGTGAAAAAAGCTCAGTGAGTGAGAGCCTCAAAAGCTGACCACAAATCAAAAAATCATCACTTTGAAGTGTCATTTTCTCTTATTCTGTGCAACAAAAATGAGCTCTTTCTCGATCAGATTGTGACATGCAATGAAAAGTGGATTTTATATAACAGTCGGTGATGACCAGCTCAGTGGTTGGACTGGGAAGAAGCTCCAAAGCACTTCCCAGAGCCAAACTTGTACCAAAAAAATGTCCTGGCCACTCTTTGGTGGTCTGCTGCCAGTTGAGTCCACTATAGCTTGCTGAATCCCAGCAAAAACATTACATCTGAGAAGTATGCTCAGCAAAGCAATGAGATGCACCAAAAACTACAATGCCTTCGTCCATCATTGTTCAATAGAAAGGGCTCAATCCTTCTCCATGACAACACTCAACCATACGTTGCACAACCAATGCTTCAAAAGTTGAATGAACTGGGCTACAAAGTTTTGTCTCAGTCACCATATTCACCTGACCTCTCACCAACCAACTACCACTTCTTAAAACATCTCAACAACTTTTTTCAAGGAAAACATCTCCACAACAAGCAGGATGCAGAAAATTCTTTCCAAGAGTTTATTGAATCCCAAGGCATGGATTTTTACCATACAGGAATAAGCAAACTTAGGTTTCATTGGCAAAAATGTGTTCATTATAATAGCTCTTATTTTGATTAATAAAGATGTGTTTGAGCCTTTATAATGATTTAAAATTTGCTGTCCCAAACTGCAGTTACGTTTGCACCAACCTAATTCTAGACCACATGATTTCCCCGGGAAAGGAGGCATTTGAGTTTACATCCCTCCAGCTGTCAGGGTTTCTCTCTGCCCACCCATCCAACTACCAACTCATCCACCCACCCCCCAGCCTATCTGGCATCCATCCACCCACCCTTCTAGCTGTATCTATCCTCCCACCCACTTACCATCCCACCTACCCACTCACCCACCAATCCATCCATCCATTCATTCATCCACCCACCCATTCCTCTAATCCATATCCATCCATCCATTCATCCATCCATCCACCCACCCTTCTATCTATATCTATCCTCCCACCCACTTACGTTCCACCTACCCACCCACCCGCCAATCCATCCCCATCCATCCATTCATTCATTCATCTTCCCACCCCCTCTATCTATCCATCCACCCGCCAGTCCATGTGTCAGCCATCCATTCATCCATCTATCCACTCACCTCTCTGCCTGTATCTGTCCACCCAGCCTTGCACCCACCCTCTAATCCATCTACATCCATCCATTCATTTATCCATCCACACATCCCTCTATGTATATCTATCCTCCCACCCACTTACCATCCCAGCCACCCACCCACCAATCCATCCACCCATTCCTTCATCCACCCACCCACTCCCCTGCCCATCCATCCGCCCACCCGTCAGCTATCGGCCTGTCCATTCATCCATCCACTCTCTTACCCGCTAGCCTGAGGAACTGTATTTGCAGATAATTGAGCGAAACGTCTTTCCAGTCAGAGAAGGCACCGCAGTGCATGCCTCCAGCATCAGCTTCCGGCGACATCTTTGGACTCAAGAATGGTACTTTGTGGCTTCATTAGTCACCCCAAGTACTTGGAATTTGAGATGACAGAAAGCTGGCCAGAGAGGCAAGCAAGCAAACGTGAAATCCATCAAGAAACACAAGAGCGAGGAGCTGGTGGGTTGGGGAGCAGAGGGGAGTAGAGCGTATTTTCTAGTGCAGACAGTTTGGGCACTGTCTTCAATGCCTTCAGATGTGTTCAATGCTTGACTTTTTCAAAAATGGAGGATTTGACGGGCAGAAACACAAAATGCAGTTTAAAAGGACACATAAAAATCATTAGCGTCCTCTGTATTTCCTGCTGATAGCAATGAACATATACCCCTCACTCCATCCTGCACTGCGTGCCCTGGGGAGCCCCCAAAGTCAAGCCACACAGCTCCTGTCTTTGGAAAGCCTTCGTTTCTTGAGGAAGAGAAAAAAGTATTATCTTGACAAGAAAACAGTGGAGACAGGTATGAAGAAGTGGTACAGGTATCAAGGGCAATGAAGTTTATTTGTCGAGAAGGTTGGGTCCTGGGTGTGTACACAACAATAGAGGGATCTTCTTGGGAGACAGGAAGCCCCAAGGTAGAGCTTAGCTGGTCACTCAGAGAGGAAAACCCAGCTCCCCAAGAGGCTGAACAGTCACACCCTGCCTGATGGCATCCTCGCCAGCCTTGCCCTCACCAACAGCAGTGGGGACAGAAGCCTGGGGAACTACCCTCTCCTCCCCACCCCCACCAGGCTCCCTGTCATCATGCAGTTGACCTTCAAGGCTGAAGGCGGGGCGCCCATTGCACCCTCACCCTGGGGAGCTGAACACAGGCCTCGGGGAGCTGAGCCCTGTCCTGGACCAGGGGTCCTGGTGCTCACTGCAAATGCAGCGTCCGCTCCATGCCCGGGGCCTCAGCTGCATTTTCTGGCACTTTAGGTCGCTTGTTTTTCAACCCGTTACCATCAGATCTTGCTGAACGAGCACCCTAGGGTTTGTAATATTATCCTCACTTTCTTTGGTGCAAACATTTTTTTATTCTTTCACAATAAATGGGTTCTATGAGAGGATGCGCTTAGATATTTGCCCTACAGTTCAGACTTGGAGCTCCTTAAGGGCTGGAGTCTGATCCCTTCTTGGGAGCGCTGGCCTGACACATTCAGCTCTTAGAGAGTATGTCACGTGTATGTGCCTGTGTGCATTTAAAACAGCTTTGTTGAAATTTACACGCCATACAGTTCATCCACTGCAAGTATACAATTAAGTGTCTTTTAGCAGATTTACAGATCACTAGAGTTAATTTTCCGAGAAGGCAATGGCACCTCACTCCAGCACTCTTGCCTGGAAAATCCCATAGACGGAGGAGCCTGGTGGGCCGCAGTCCATGGGGTCGCTAAGAGTCGGACACGACTGAAGCGACTTAGCAGCAGCAGCAGCAGCAGCAGCAGCAGAGTTAATTTTAAGACATTTTTATCATCTCAAAAAAAAAAAAAAATCCTGTATTCTTTGTTATCAACACCCTTTCCTCTTATGCCTCCAGCTGGTAACAACCACTAATCTTTCTTTCTCTGTGGCTCTGCCTATTCTGCACATTTTGTACAAATGAAATCATGGAATGTGTGGCTTATTTGCCACTAGTTTCTTTTGCTGAGCTTGTTTTCAAGATCCATCCATGTTGGGTCGGTACCTATTCCTTTTTATGGTTGAATAGTACTCCATCATACGGATAGACCACATTTTGTTTATCTGCTTATCAACTGATAGGCATTGGAATTTTTCTACCTTCTGACCATTACAAGTAAAGCTGCTATAAAATAAGACACACATTTCTGAGTGAATGTAGGTTTTCATTTCTCTTAAATTGCTGGATCATGTGGTAACTGTTTCACCTTTTAAAGTATCTCTATGTTTAACAGTAACTTTTGTATTCCAAAGTAGCTGCACCATTTTATATGGTGGGTTCTCACTTACCCTCACACTCACCAACACTGATTATCATCTGATACACAGTTATGTCTTGAGTGATGTCCTAGGGATGATGAAGTTTGAGAGACTCCTGCAGGATATAAGAAGCAAGTTCAGACTCTAAGCTGGGGTTCATTCCCTGTGATTCTTAGCCTTTCGTGCAGATCCAGCTTGGCCGTGTGAGAGGGAGAGCTCATCAACTTTCTATTGCGTGTTGGTCCCCGTCTTGAGAACGTGCCAGACTTTGCTCATCTTACCATTCCCCATTTTCTGACCCTCCCCCCCCACCACTTCCATCCTCTTTCCTCAGACTTCAGTTCACCATTCAAGGCTTCTTGCTTTCAAACCTCACATTATGCACGCAAGTGTGGGGCAGCCCTCCATGGCACCAACACACAAAGGTTAGTCCCGAGTGTGACTGGCACAACAAGGACACGGGCAAAGCATTGACATGCAGCTGGAGTCCCAGCTCCTCCTGATTAACCAGAGAGGTGAGTCTCCCCATTTGATCCACACAGCTCCCCCCACAAACCCCATGCCACAAGCACAACTGCTCGTGGAGAATGAATGAGCAATACCGAAAGTCAGTGAATGCTGCCATCTGAACAGACCGCAAACAACAGCTCCGTGCCAGGATGAGGTCTGAGAGGCTCCAAGAAGAGTGAGGGCCACGGGGTTACTTGTGACTTTCAGGTACTGACGAGCACAGGTGAGCGCCTCCATCCATTCCTGAAGTCACCGTGCAGGAGAGGAGGGTGGGGGCCAGCAGGCAACCTCGGAACCACACGTTCTGTTCCAGCCCACCTTAGGGAAATCAGCAGAGATTGCTGAATGAATTACTTTGCACAAGGAATTCCAATGTTCAGGATCTGAATATCAGCTCAAACTGTGGATCATATTTCCTCTTGTAAAAACCATTACTGGTGATAAAATTTTTTGGAATCATCATTTTATAACTGACCTCTGGTTCCACTAGTCTCTTGGCACAGACAAAACTGCAAAGGAACCTCGCCTGGCACCCTCGTCTGTGGTCCCACTGTGACCGAGGCCACCTGCCGCAAAGCTCCACCAGGAAAGTGAGGAATCTGGAAACAAAGCAAACAGTCTTAATCCATGAGAAAACTTTATCACAGCTTTTCCCAAGAAATCTCGCTTAGAGTGGTAATACCGCAGGACGGTAATAGGTATTAAATAACAAAAGAGCCCTGGGCTCAAACAAGCTTGTAAATCACCAATTAAGCCCAGTTTTAAAAGGTTTATTTACTGCAGCATTTTTTGGGGGGTGATTTTTAATACTGTGATGTGAATTATGAATCTCCAGGAGGAGAATGTAACATGCACTATTTCCCAAACTCATGTGACCACAGAAACCATATTTTCAATCCCAACTAGGGGACTGTGTGTCCACAGGTCACTAGTATGTTGTGCAGCAGGATGTAAAAACCAGAGATGGAGCAAAGTTCATAACACTTTCCAAGGGGAAAGATGAAAGCCCGTAATCCTCATGCTCAAATCTCAGCCCAGCTCGTTTATTCGCCCTCAATCACATGATCAGATAACACATATCCTGCTATTCTATCATTTGAAGAATGCAGATTCACTGTTTTTGTAAACCTCACGTGGCATCATTGAACCAACATGTATTTTTATGTGTTTGTTTCAAAGGCCTTGTTTCATAAAGAAACAGGTTTTTCCCACAATGAATTTTACAGTATTCCTTCCCACCCTGGGTTTTCTGCAAGACTATTCAGAGCTGGAATGCCAGAAAATGCCCTTGTAACTGAGAGGGCCCAGTCATGAGGCCACTACGGCCATGAGGTGTCATTCCCGGGAAGGCAGACGGACAGCTGTCAACACACCAGACAGGCCTGGCATTCCTTCGTGAAGAACAGGGGGCAAGGCAGTGATCTCAGCCAGAGTGTGCATCTCGGTGCTAACTGCCCACGTGACAGCATCAGAGGAACTCCAGTGGGTCCCAGCTGCCAAGAAGGCTTCCGTTCCAATCAATGCAGAGAATTCCATGTGAAGAAACATAGAATTTTGTGAAATGGATGAAATTGGTAGATGACACAAAACTGGAAAGAGCATTTAATATTATCGCATTTGGCAGGAGTGTGTCGGTCTTCGGGGACTGTCATAGCAAAGCACTGATCATGCCGGGGCTTGGAACAGCAGGAGTTTCTTCTCTCTCATTCTGGAGGCCAGAGAGCCAAGGTCAAGGGTTGGCAGGGCTTGCTCCTGCTAAAGGCCCAGAGAGGGTCCCCTCGCTTCCAGTAGGCTCCTGGGGGTGACCCTCACCTCAGGCCTGAAGCTGCCTCATTCCAGAGTCCAGTGGCATCCCCCTGTGCCTGTCCCTCATCTTCTAAGAATACCGGTCATTAGATCACGACCCACCTTTTTCCAGAGTGACCTCACCTTGACTTCATTATACCTGCAAAGAGCCTATTTCCAAGTCAGGTCACATTCACAGGCACAGGGGTGGGGATGTGAAGGTCTCTTTAGTGGGGGCATAATTCAACACCATGACCAAGAGAAAGCCTCTAGAAGTCTTGGTAACTAGATAAAAAGGAGTGAGAATACATGAAGAAATTTAAAAGTGATCATTTAAAGGTCTGTCCTTGGGCTCAAACACACACCTAAACCTGTATGCGGTAAAGAAGATTCAGCTGGAAGAAACGTGCGTGTGAAAAAGTTCATGTGTACTGGCCAGCTGCGAGGTTCCTGTGAGCTGTCTGCAATGTGCTGGTGAGATGCCAGCAGGTCGTGAGTGCGGCGTCTAGACCAGAGGCCACGGCCGCCTCAGCCCCATCCCAGAAAGTGCAAACCCGAAGTGCCAGGTTCAGCAGCGAACGCCAGATCCCAAGAAGGCGGGCTGCCCTACATGAGAAGGAAATCCAAAAATGAGGGGATATATGCACACGTGTGGCTGAGTCACTTCGCTGCACAGCAGAAACCAACACAACGTTGCAAAGTAACTGCACTCCAATAAAAATTAATTAAAGAAAAAAAGAAGAAGGCAGTCTGGAGAGTGTTCAGAGGGCATCTCTGGTGAAGTCCAAACTCCAGGATATATATGAAATGAAAGGGAAAATGAGTAACGATGGGGGAGAAAAGACAAGGGAACAAGAGAACCATCTTCAAATACCTGATGGGCAGACATGGAGAACAACTTTGAACTCATTGCTTTTCATCCTTTGGGCTAAGATCAAGTATAGCATGGGGACTTCCCAGGTAGCACAGTGGTAAAGAATGTACCCGCCGATGCAGGAAGCACCAGAGACTCAGGTTCGATCCCTGGGTCGGGAATATCTCCTGGAGAAGGAAATGGCAACCCACTCCAGTATTCTTGCCTGGAAAAATCACATGGACAGAGGAGCCTGGCGGGCTACAGCCCATGAGGTCGCAAAGAGTCAGATACGACTGAATATCTGATCACCAAAACCTTTATTGTTAGTGGTAATGGGGAGGTGGGTGTGACTCTAATATAAACCCCAGTTTGGGGGCTGCTGACATGGAGGAACATTCAGGTGGAAGGTGGGTGAGCCCTCACGTGGGATCCATGTAAAGAGGATCTCCACCCAAAGATCCCTTCCTTCTCGGTTTCAGGAAGGAAGAAAACATCGAGTGGAGCTGGGACACCTTCCAGCTTTGCCCAGAGAGGCTCCCAGTTCTGTCTGCACACCGATGAGCTCCCCCAGAGGAACCCATCAGATGCCAGGGTGATGGTCCCAGGACCCACGGGGAAGCAGCATAATTCGCCTGAGATAGCAAGTCTCCGATCTATCCTGAAGGCCTTTATCAGTGAAAATGGGGTCAGAGACTGCATTCCAACAATCCACTTCTAGTACCTGTGGCTGCCAGGAAATTCAGCTGAATCTTGTTAAAATCAATTTGTTAAAATCAATTTGACAGCACCCCTCAAAGCTGGAACCCTAGGGCTCAGTGCTGCCAATGGGCTGAAAAAATCTGGCCACCCTCCCGGTAACCTGAGAGAGGGTTTGGGAGGGGTGAGGATGGAGGTCCAGGTAGGTATGCAGGGCGCAGTGGGGATTTCTAGCTGTGCCTTCATAGATGGCCAGGTGCCCACAGTTCTGTAAACAGTAAAGATTTTCCAGTACATATGTACATGCATACAGACATACATGCGCTGAGCCATTCAGTCGTGTCTGATGCTTTGTGACCCCGTGGACTGTAGCCCACGGGCCTCTTCTGCCCATGGAATTTTCCAGGCGAGAGTGCTCGAGTGGGCTGTCATTCCTACTCCAGGGGATCTTCCCGACCCAGAGGCTGAAACAGTGACTCCTGCGTCTCCTACAGTGGCAGGCCGATTTCTACCACTAGAGCTGCCTGGTGAGCCCCGCGTACATACACACATGCACACGTGATCAGCGCTATCTGCCTGGAGGTTACCGGAGGCAATCTTACCTATGTTACCCATTAGGATCTTGGATAACAGTTTTGTTTGCTGCTTAAGTTTTTAAAAAGGCAATTTAGTCCTAGAGAAATGGACTGAATCGAGCCCTGTGAGACACAGCAGTGTGCTAAATATGTGATGGGAAAAAAATGAATTATGGCAGGAACAAGCAGAGGGTGAGTGAGAGAATTCCTCCCTCCACCGGCTGTAAATGGGGTCGACGGCTGAAGATTTGGGCTAATGAGGAAAAGCGTAGGTTGCATCTCTGGGCTCATATAGGACCTGTCCGTGGTAACCGGGGCTAAGCTGTGCCCTCGAGTGGCCTCTGGCTTAGACACCTGGACGCACAGGAAGGGAGCACAGGAGAGGCACCAGCAGGAAGTGGCCGGCCAGTTTCAGTCACTTCCTCCCAAATGAGGCATCTGTAGGTGGCCCTCGGCGAGTTTCAGGCAGCAAATGTCCATTCATGTGTTTTCCCATTTTTGTTGTTGTTGTTCAGCCGCCAGGTTGAGTCCGGCGCTGCGACCCCATGGACTGCCGCACCCCAGGCGCCTCTGTCCTCCACTGTCTCTGGGAGTTTGTTCAAACTCGTGTCCATTGAGTCGGCGATGCTGCCTGGGTATCTGGAACAGCGCTGGCCCTCTCCTTCCTCCCAGCCCCGCCCCCAGTCGGGCGTCAGCATGCTTGCTTCTGTTAGGGGCAGACAGTAGGTGTTTTGGGCTTTATGGACCCTATGGTCTCTGTCACAATTATTTCACTCTGCTACGGCAGCATGAGTGCAGACAATTCATAAACAAACGGGCATGGCTGCATTCCAATAAAACTTTATTTATAAAAACAAAGGATGGGCCAAATTTGTCCCATGGGCTGTAATTTGCTGACCTTAAATTAGTTCTCCATCTCTCCCTGAACCTGGTATTTTTTTTCCCTTCCCCTTCTAAGCACATGTCCTGCAGTATATCTAAATACTTCTCCAGATGTTGGCACTGATCTGTGGGGCACAGAGGGCTGCCAGACGCCATACATGGTGCCCAGTTAAAACTGAATTTCAGAGAAGCAACTGCAAGTTTGTTTCAAGGTAAATATACCCCTCATATTGCATGAGATATACTTACAGTAAGAAAAAAATTTGTTTATCTGAATTCAGATTTAACTAAGCACACTCTATGTTTGTTGGCTTAATCTGCCAACCCCAGGGAATGAAACTTTAGCTTGGAAAGTGGCATGCAACCAGCATGCGTGGATGCAGGAAGCTTATTCCTGGCAAAGCTGGACAGTCTGTCCCACAGCGCCTCATCACAGGCTTAGCAGGGCTTCCCAGTGGCTCAGTGGTAAAGACTCTGCCTGCTAAGGCAGGAGACTCAGGTTCCATCCCTGGATTAGGAAGACCCCCGAAGAAGGAAATGGCAACCCATTCCAGGGTTCCGGCCTGGGACATCCCATGGGCAGAGGAGCCTGCAGGCCACAGTCCACAGGGTTGCGAAGAGTCGAACAGGACTTAATGACTAAATAGCAGCAACAGCAACAAAAGACACGGAAAGGAAGAAGCATCCACGTGGGAGAGCAGAGCTGGGCTTCAGCTCCCGTGGCCCCGTGGACAGCGGCCTGGGGACATGACCCGGCCAGCCAAGTACAGAGTCCCGGGGGACCCTGGGAACTCGAACTTGCCTGCTGGCCACTCAGCCTGCCCTGCCCTAGACGGGAGCAAAGACTGTCTCCTCGCCGAGTCCACCGCCCACACCATTTCTGATGCTCCAGGCTTAATCTCAGGGGTGCACCCCTCCCCTTGTCATAACAACTTCACCCTTTGCTTTTTGTAAGAAATAAAATGCTACGAACACGCTCACCCTTTATCCCTTCCTTCTCTGCTAGTGTTCAATTTAGTTATTGAAATGCGCTGCAGTGGTAGATGAAAATGTAGCGCATTATAAGTATGTCGCTACGGAAGTTGAATAAGTGATGATACGTTTCCCAAGCATAAAAACTTAACTTCTTGACTCTCAGGAAGATGTTGTTATTTTCACTATCTTTCAGTTAGGGAAACTGAGGCACGGGGAACTAACGACCGTGAGCAGGGGGACACAGTCAGCAGGAGGCGGGGGTGGGGTCGGGGTGGGGGGATGGGGAAGGCAGGCTCAGGACTCAAGGAGCCTCACCTCTGAGCCCACTGAAGCCACGCTACCCTCTCCAAAAATTACCTAAACGTTTCTATTTTTCAATATCCGAATCCTAATGGTTTGTTTTAACCATGGTATTTGTGTCCTTTTGATTATTATAGAAAAAAATTAATGCAAAAATTAAAAGTGCCAACAGAATATAGGAACTTTTAACTTTGTGGTTTCTTACTTTATTACTTTTACTATTTTCTAGGTTGTTTTCTATGTAGAGGGGGGTGTGTGTGTGTGTAAACCTTAAGTACACACCCTTGACAAAACTGAGACATCCCCTCTCTTACTTTCTGATCTTCTACCTGGAAAGCCGCACGAGTCTAAGGCCTCGAGCAGAGGAAGGTCTGGAAATGCCAGGTGCCTGGGGGCGGGATCTACGCGCGCTTCAGCGTGAGTTCAGCGGAGAGGCTTCCGCCCACCCAGCCGCCTGGAATCCCAGCGGCTCCGGGATCAGCAGGCCAGCAGGTGCAGAAAGGGCAGGAAGTGGGAGTCCCAGGATGCCAAGGCCGTCCAGGTGCAAGCCGCTCCCCCGTCCCTGCCGTCCCTTTGTGCGCCGCGGGAATAATGCTGGCCTGGCGCCTGCGTGGCGCATCCTGCATCCCAAATCCCGCCACCTCTCCCCGCAGCTGGCCGCTCCTCTCCGGGCCCGTTTCCTTCCCATCCCCAGGGTTCCGTTTCCCTCAGCTCGGAGACCTTTTCCGACCTTGACCATGAGAAGCAGGTGCAGTCTTTGTCTTTAGCTGCCTCCCCAAGCCTCCCCCAGGACACGCACGTGGGGGATCGGAGCCCCCTGCCCACTCAGTCCCCTGACCCTGGAGTCTTCCTTCTACCAGGGCGAGTGGAACTCAGAGAAGTGACTCCAGAAGAAGCATCTCAGGACTGCCTTATCTTTCGCCCACGACCTCTGTCCTTCAAGGTCACAGAAACTGCCCTTCAACTTGTCTTCGTCCTGGAGCTCACGGACCAAAAGTCACAGCAGAACAACCACATAGGGTGCCGTGCAGGAAGCAGAAAGTGCCGATCCCTGGGCCTCTTATTCTGGAAGTCATCGCTGGCTGATGCCAACTAGAAGCTGGATCCCAGGACGGGAGCGGGTGGGCAGGGAAGAAGAGGGGAGACGCCGCCGTCACGCGCTGGACTAGACACCGCGCCGCGAAGTAGGACAGCGGAGAGGACCGCGACGGCGCGGGGGGCCGGTTCCCTCACCCCCTTCTTCGCTCGCTCCCCCCACGGCTCAGCCAACACTCGCTCAGCCAGGTGCGTGCGGGGCTTTGAGCGCAGCTGGAGCCGGGAGCAGCTGACCTGCTGGTCCTCCGGGAACCCTGGCACAAAAAGGCAGATGGGTGCCAGCAGAGAGAGGGGACCCCCGAGACCACTTCCCACCAGAGATGCACCCAGTGGAGCCAGGTGGCTGAGGTTTGAATCCCACCCTGAGACTCGCTGCTGGAGAAACTGGACCAAGTTCCTTATATGCTCAAGACTCCAGCCTCTGCATGCGGAAACAGGGGTTCTCAGCTCACGTCATCTAAAGCTCTGTGTCCTATCTCCCCAAGCTTCAGCTGCTCTGCCTACTTTTAACCAGCGTCTCCACGTTGATAATTTCCTTTTGCTTTTATTTAAACGCTCGTTCAGGACTAGTTCACGGCTACCCTGGTGGTTCAGATGGTGAACGTCTGCCCTCAGTGTGGGAGAGCTGGGTTCTATCCCTGGGTTGGGAAGTTCCCCGGAGAAGGAAATGGCACTCCACTATTCCAGTACTCTTGCCTGGAAAATCCCATGGAAAGAGAACCCTGGTAGGCTACAGTCCATGGGGTCGCAGAGTTGGACACAACTGAGCGACTTCACTTTTTTCTTTCTTTCTTTCAGGACTGAGAAAACACATCCTTTCTGCTGAACCCAGGGCATATGCCCGACAGTAGTCAGGTCCAGCCGGGGAGAACACCGGAGTCCAGCAACCTTGCTCATGTCCCACCTTCGCCCCCACAGACACCCCATTCTGTGGACCCACAAAGCGGCGGGGACAGTTACCAGATCTCCTGAAGCTGAGCCATCCTGAGGGAAGCCCTCTCCTCATGGCAGGCTGGAATTCAGGGGCAAAAGGCCTGAGCCGTTAGACACAGCTCTTTTTCCCCATGACGGAGCCGCAGTGCCCTCAGGGGTCCTGAGAACCCTCCACCCAAGTAGAAAGAAAGCCCCTCTCCCAGCAGACTGGCATCGAACCCAGAGACGCCTTGCTCTCAGGCTGTTGGTTTCCTCCTCAACAGCATGTTTATTGAAACCAGCGTTTATTTTCCTGATGAGATCCTGAAAGACGGAGGGAGCCGAGGAGACGATGAAACACGTCTGGCGGGGAAGTGGCGGGGCCGCCCGAAGCACTGACTATACAGTCAGCCTCCGCCTCAGTCGCTCCGTAGACGGAGTCTGGAACAAATTGCAATATTTAATGCACAATTATGGTTTTCAATAAATTGCTCCCAGATGGCTCGGGGAAGCAGCATTAAGCAGAAAACAAGGAATGATCAGGTTTTAATGAATTTTGTTTCTTTCGCCTTGCTTCCTTCGTAAATCCCAGTTGAAGCTGTGGTGCAAGAATGTTATCAGCTACAGGGGTGTGTGTGCATACATGTGTGTAAGGCATTAGACACACCTGCGTGTTTAATACACACGAGCGCATAGACAAGGAGCATGTGCCGTGTGCTGTGCTTGGCACCCAGCCATGTCTGACTCTTTGAGGCCCCGTGGACGGCACGCTCCAGGCTCCTCTGCTCATGGGATTCTCCAGGGAAGAATACTGGAGTGGATTGCCATGCCCTCCTCCAGGGGATCTTCCCAACCCAGGGATCTAACCCAGCTCTCCCGCCTTGCAGGCATTCTTTATAATCTGAGCCACCAGGGAAGCCCGTGTAAGGAGCATACATGGATAGAATGGTGTGTCCCCCTATATATTTCATGTATTCAGCATCTTTTGTGTACCAAGATATGTGCTCAATTATATTTAGTGTATTCCTCACTGTTCTGCCAGAAAGATGATGCTATTCCCATTTTAAAGATAAGAATGTTGAGGCTCTGAGAAGTGACTTGTCGAAGGTCATCAAAAAACTAATGATGGAAGTAGTCGGTGGATACCCCCTCCACGTGCATAACGAGTGCATTTTGTCCTGTATAGAGCACATGGTTAATCCATCAGACAGACAGGTGGAGTGATGATCAGTTCAGTCAGTTCAGTCGCTCAGTCGTGTCCAACTGTTTGCAACTCCATGAACTGCAGCACGCCACGCCTCCCTGTCCATCAGCAACTCTCGGAGTTCACTCAGACTCATAGATCCAGATAAACACACCTCTGGAGAGAAGGCACCCACCAAGGTCTCAGCCTACCAGGCTGTGCACATGCCTGAACTCTGACCCTGTTGCTGGGAAACTTCTGCCCTCTGGCAACTGCGTGGCTGCTCCTCTCAAGCTTAAATGTCACATCCCGAGCTGCCTGCCCAAGCCCTGGTCTAACACTCCCACCTTCTCTATCAGATCACTCCTTCTATCGTCACAGCTGTCTCTCTGTTTAATGATTGTCTCACCTATCCTAAAACATGCTGCAGGAGGCCAGGGGCTTTTTTAATCTTGTTCATAGTTCAGCCTGTGAATCCTGCATATTTATTCAATACATAAATGGGGGCCATGTTGGTCTCCCCCCACTACCTGCTGTGTGTTTGGGGTTTGAGGGACAACTGCCCCTCCTGGTGGTCTGTGGCCCCGTAGTTGAGGCGGCCCTGATTCGGGCCTGTGCCTCCTCCCACGTGGCTCTTGGGCCCAGCACTTGGGGCACTCGCTGTTTTTCTCCCCTCCGTCAGTGGACAGAGTGAAATACTGGCAGTGAAGACCCATGCCAAGAGTGGGGAAGTTCTGCTTCGAATCATTTCACACCAGATCAGATGGAGGGGCTGTTCCCACGCTGACAAGTCCCCTCCCAGCCGAGAGCAGTGCTTGGTCCAGTGTCTGCCGAGCACAAGGGTTGGTGATTAAGTCCCACAGACATTCAGGCAGCACGTGACACGCAGCCTGGATGAGGCGGCTCACGAGTCCCAAAGCGCGGAGCCCGCTGGAGCCTGTGGTGCCCCGAGGATGGATTTTCTACCAGCGATGGACACACAACATCCTGGGTGTTATGCACTAACGGTTCCACGCCCACGCCGTACCCCCAGGCGGCTCCCAGCACCTGGAGGGCAGGTACGGGCGAGGACACTTGCTTCCTATGGCCATGGGCAGGCCAGAAAGAGCAGGCTTTGGGGTCCTGGTGAAACTGGGTGTATTTTAACTGCACCACCTGACGAGGTGGGACTCCAGACACTTTTCTTGCCTTCTCGGAGCCAGAACAGCCCCCTTTGCTAAGTGAGTGATGTAATTACTCCCTCTTAGAGGCGCAGTCGGAGAAGGCAATGGCACCACACTCCAGTACTTTTGCCTGGAAAATCCCATGGACGGTGGAGCCTGGAAGGCTGCAGTCCATGGGGTCGCTGAGAGTTGGACACGACTCAGTGACTTCACTTTCACTTTTCACTTTCATGCATTGGAGAAGGAAATGACAACCCACTCCAGTGTTCTTGCCTGGAGAATCCCAGGGACGGCGGAGCCTGGTGGGCTGCCGTCTATGGGGTCGCACAGAGTCGGACACGACTGAAGCAACTTAGCAGCAGCAGCAGCAGCAGAGGCGCAGTGAGGGCCGTGGAGAGAAGTGTGTGCCAAGGTGATCACACCAGGCACGACTGAGCCGCCGAGACAGGCCTGCTCAGCCCACGCCCTCCTCCAGGCGCAGAGCACCTTCAGAAAAGCCAGGCAGAAGCAGGTGGGCAGGTCGCAGCCTGGAGCTCTGTTTACTCTGGTCTTTGGAGTAAGCCTCTTGGGCTCCGTCAGAGAGAAGGGGTCCAACCGGGCCCGGTGACAGTCGCTGACCTCCCTGTGATCACCCCTCTTTCCCAGGAGCCTCCAATAGAGCGAGCTGCCTCTCATACAGTGGAGACTCCACGCCCCAGAAAGGAGCGGTGGGAACCCAGCTGCTCTGCAACCTCGGGGATCTCCAGCCTGGCCCTCAAGCAAGCATGACAAGGGCGTTTGGCCTCCCCACCGACGTCCATCGAGGTCTCAGCTGCATGGTCAGGCCCGCCTGGCCTCTGCGACCTGCGCCCTGTGTTCCACGCGCCTCCAGGCCAGACGATGCCACTGGATGGTTCCACGCATGTGCGCCCGGTAGGGGTGGAACATAGTGCCCGTCACCTGCTCCCCAGGACCCAGCAGTGGGTCCCCAAACTCCAGGGCTGTGAGAAGTATCTGAAAGAATGAGAAGGAAAAGGACTCATCAAGGCCTCCCTGGCGTTCATATATGACCATCATTTGGCTCTATGCAGGTATGTTCACAGTCTTTTTTAATTCTTGTACCAGTCCTTGAAAGTGGTACTATCATGGTTATTCCCATTTCAGAGATGATGAAACTAAGGTCAAAAGGGATCAAAAGACCCACACAGGGTGGGCTAAGTTAGCAGGTAATAGATTTAAACCCACGCACCTCGCCACTTAAAGTCCAATCCTTCACCAACAGAATCTACAACTTAATGGGAGTTTGTTGGGAATGCAGAGTCTTGGGCCTCACCTAGGCCCACTGAATCAGAATTTGTCCTCTAATAAGATTATCTTAATTAAATGTGTCAACACTAAGAGCTCTATAGCTTGGCAAAATGACACATTACTTAAAAAAAAAAAAAATCATGCATTTGTACAAGATTCACCCAATGCACAAGACAGGCCTATAGATTCTAATGCAACAGATTCGAAAATAGTCAGTGATAGAGTTTTAGCTTTCATGTTGCAAATAACCTTTAAGAAATGACCACTTGTGTGCTTTTAGTGCAGTATCAAATAAGCACAATTACCTGAAAATGTTATTCAAGTGAAAGTCACTCAGTCATGTCTGAATCTTTGCAATCCCATGAATTCTACAGTCCATGGAATTCTCCAGGCCAGAATACTGGAATGGGTAGCCTTTCCCTTCTTCAGGGGAATCTTCCCAACCCAGGGGCTGAACCCATGTCTCCAGCATTACCAGCTGAGCCACAAGGGAAGCCCAAGATTCAAAAAAGAAAAAACTGAATAAATCTTCAAGCAGGAGAAAGACTCACTCTTCTTTACAGTAGTGTTCCAGTTAACATGTGCGGGAGGAACAGAAATAGAAAATCACCATTTGCAACATCAGGGTGATAATCGTTGTACACAGGAATCACTGGGCGATGCTAAAATTTTGGACAAAAGGATAAGGACAAACAGGATTTTGAGTAGTTTTGAATCATCTTCCCACAAGATACCTATTAACTGTAAAAAAAATAATGACAGTGGAGAAAGCTAACAGGTACCCTCTTAACCAAGTGGTCCAGATTAACCACACCCGACACAAGGCTCATCCATGCCAAGGACTCCCTGCTATGATTCACTGAGAAGGACGCAGCAGCACTTTCATGGTGTCCTGGCCAAAATGCATCATCTCAGTCTGATCTTGAGAATACCGACAAACACCCAAATTGAACCATAGTCTACAAAAAACAAACAACAACAGGCCAATACTCTTAAAAACAGTGTTGAGGTCATAAAAGACAAAGAGAGGCCAAAAAAATGTTCCAGATCAGAGATACTTAGAAATATGAGAACTGAACCCTGGGCCAGAAAAAGGTCATCAGGGAACAATCGTGAAAATTTGAATAATTTGCATGTTAGTTCATAGGGTTGGATCCACAGTAAGTCCTGGTTGTCATCATTTTAGTGTGATTATGTAAGGCCTGGCAATATGGGGAAGTCAGGAGCGGGGTGTTCAGGAACTCGGTGTACTCTTTCTATAATTTTGTTGTTCTAAAACTTTAAAAAAATAAAGAATTGTTAAAAACGTGCTTCATGTGAATAGACTCCCCGAGTGGCTTTTTAGAGCCTTGTGTCGTGGTAACTGGGGGGGACATCAGGAAGAAATGCGGAACGGTTCCATGAGCTTTTACAGAATTGTTTGAAATTAATTTGAATTATGCCATTAAACAGATGTGCTCCATGGGGCATGGACAACTTTTTATTTCTTAAACGTCTACCCACTGCTGCATCAGATGGCATCAAATTAATTATACAGAGTTATCAAGGGACGTGACATAACAAGCCTTGGCACAGTCATACATCATCACAAGTCACACACAGGCACTGCCAGGCCAGGAGAGGGGCTTTCCACCATCCTGGGATCAGATCCAACCTGACAGGCTGGCTGATGACTCTCCACGCACACCCGGAGCACACGCATGTGCATCTGAAAACTTAAATGTGAGCACAAAGTGAAAACACCCAAGCGGAAGAGACATGTCTAAAATCATCAGAACTGGTTAACTGACAGAGTTTAGTTAGTTAGCTAGACAGAGGTTAGTTAACTGACTGGTTAACTGGTTAAGAGGGTACCTGTTAGCTTTATCCACACTTACAAGGTATGTTTATACATATATTTTATACATTTAAATATTGTATGCTATATTTAGAGAATTATTGCATATGTATTTGGACATTTTATGCAGCATATAAAATATTAAGACTCATATATAAATGAGAGAACAATCAGTCAGGTGGATGGGATGGATGAAGAAACGGAAGATAGATAGATTGACTTGCATACATTTCTGAAAAATATACGAAGGACAAAGTTATACTTTTTAAAAAGCAAAGTAAGTTAAATGTATTCTATTGTCTAGTTTGTTCTATTAGAATGACATTTACTTTCTTTCAAAAAGCAGTGCTTTTCTGAGGATTTGCAAAGCACTCTGACTCACTCCTGCCCTGAATTTTATTCTGTAAAAAAAGGCTTTACATGCAATCAAATAAGAGCCAATCTTTCTTACAGTAAATGCTCAGTTTCTTCAATTAAATAGTAGAAGCATTAGGTGTATCTCTCAGCAAATACTGGTTGAGTGAATAAATAAATGGATGATTAAGAAAAATCATGAATGTGAAAGTCACTCAGTTGTGTCCATTTCTCTGCAACCATGGACTGTACCCCACCAGGCTCCTCTCTCCAGGCAAGAACACTGGACTGGGTAGCCTTTCCCCTCTCCAGGTGATCTTCCAGACCCAAGGATCAAACGTGGGTCTTCCGCATTGCAGGCAGATTCTTTACCATCTGAGTCACCAGGGACACAGCTTTATATCTGGAATGAGGGTTAATACAAAAGAAACTAACACAAAATACAATCTATTAAAGATATATAACCTTCAACTCAAAGTAGAACTTGAGTTCTAACTCCAAAAATGGGTTGAATGTTCCCCAGTCAGATTTCTATTTACACTTAATTAATCATCCATTCAGCCCACTCCAGTGTTCCTGCCCGGAGAATCCCAGGGACAGCGGAGCCTGCTGGGCTGCCGTCTATGGGGTCGCACAGAGTCGGACGCGACTGAAGCGCCTTAGCAGCGGCAGCCATCCATTCGTTCACACTTCCAGCCATCCTTCTGCTCTTCCATCATCCATCCGCCCGTCCACCCATCATCCATCCGCCCCTCCACCCATCATCCATCCGCCCCTCCACCCATCATCCATTCATCCATTCATCCAGCAAAACCTTAGAGACCCCAGGACGCTAGCCTAAGGGCTGCCTCTGCTAAGACAAACAAGACATGAACCTTTTGCAAAGAACTCAGTAACTTTTGGGAAGACAAGTCCATGAATCAACCCACGCTGGCCGTCAACGGCTACAGGTCCTCTTGTAAGGCAGCTGACCAGGCTAGACACAGGTCTGTTAAGACATAGGTCTGCACAGCAGCTTGCTTGCCTGCTCCTGGCTGCTAAAGGCTGCAGAATCTTGGCTCCCATTCACTCATTCAATCCCTGGCTATTTTTTAGGTGGCTGTTAGGATGATGTGGAGAAGGCAATGGCACCCCACTCCAGTCCTCTTGCCTGGAAACTCCCATGGACGGAGCAGCCTGGTAGGCTGCAGTCCATGGGGTCGCTGAGTCAGACACGACTGAGCGACTTCACTTTCACTTTTCACTTTCATGCATTGGAGAAGGAAATGGCAACCCACTCCAGTGTTCTTGCCTGGAGAATCCCAGGGATGGGGGAGCCCAATGGGCTGCCATCTGTGGGGTCGCACAGAGTCGGACACGACTGAAGTGACTTAGCCGTAGGATGATGCGCCTGGCAGGGTTCTGCAAAGATCCTCCAGCGCTGTAGGAAAGACGGCAGCTGCAATAGCATGCGTGCCACTGGGGCCCACAGGAGGCGCCTCGCCCGGCTGGACAGGCTCGTCAGGGAGGGAGGGGTCCTCTCACCTGGAGGATGAGTGGCTTGCAGCCAGGCCGGGGCTGCAGGAAATGATCCGGCCATTGGAAACAGTGAGTGAGAGGGTAAGAGGTGAGAGAAAGAGGGCCTGGTGGAGTTGCGGTGGGCTCTAGCAGGGGCAGGGTTGGGCGAAGGATGCAGACTGGAGGGCCAGGTGAGGTCATGCCCCCGAACCTGGGGGGCACACTGAGTCTATTCCCATCATCCATCCGCCCCTCCACCCATCATCCATTCATCCATTCATCCAGCAAAACCTTAGAGACCCCAGGACGCTAGCCTAAGGGCTGCCTCTGCTAAGACAAACAAGACATGAACCTTTTGCAAAGAACTCAGTAACTTTTGGGAAGACAAGTCCATGAATCAACCCACGCTGGCCGTCAACGGCTACAGGTCCTCTTGTAAGGCAGCTGACCAGGCTAGACACAGGTCTGTTAAGACATAGGTCTGCACAGCAGCTTGCTTGCCTGCTCCTGGCTGCTAAAGGCTGCAGAATCTTGGCTCCCATTCACTCATTCAATCCCTGGCTATTTTTTAGGTGGCTGTTAGGATGATGTGGAGAAGGCAATGGCACCCCACTCCAGTCCTCTTGCCTGGAAACTCCCATGGACGGAGCAGCCTGGTAGGCTGCAGTCCATGGGGTCGCTGAGTCAGACACGACTGAGCGACTTCACTTTCACTTTTCACTTTCATGCATTGGAGAAGGAAATGGCAACCCACTCCAGTGTTCTTGCCTGGAGAATCCCAGGGATGGGGGAGCCCAATGGGCTGCCATCTGTGGGGTCGCACAGAGTCGGACACGACTGAAGTGACTTAGCCGTAGGATGATGCGCCTGGCAGGGTTCTGCAAAGATCCTCCAGCGCTGTAGGAAAGACGGCAGCTGCAATAGCATGCGTGCCACTGGGGCCCACAGGAGGCGCCTCGCCCGGCTGGACAGGCTCGTCAGGGAGGGAGGGGTCCTCTCACCTGGAGGATGAGTGGCTTGCAGCCAGGCCGGGGCTGCAGGAAATGATCCGGCCATTGGAAACAGTGAGTGAGAGGGTAAGAGGTGAGAGAAAGAGGGCCTGGTGGAGTTGCGGTGGGCTCTAGCAGGGGCAGGGTTGGGCGAAGGATGCAGACTGGAGGGCCAGGTGAGGTCATGCCCCCGAACCTGGGGGGCACACTGAGTCTATCTTGAAGGTCTCAGCAAGAGACTTGATCTCGAACCTGAGACTGCCTTTGAGAATCGTCAAAGGGCATGAACCAGTGACTGGGAAACCCCTGCCCAGTCATTCCCTCCTTCCCCGGGGGGTGGTCCGGACACCCACCCAGGCCAAGTCACAGGTCCACCAGGCCCAACCCCGTGCTTCCTCCCTCGGGGTCAGGAAGCCCAAGGCTGGAGGCTGGAGAGAGGGAAGAAGCTTTATTTATTTATTTTTTCCTTGAGAAATTATCCTGATTGAAAAACACTTTTTAAAAACTGTTTTCATAAAATCAGTCCTTTTGATTTGAGGTGTTTAGGGGGGGTTTGTAATATTCTGTCAGCTGGCTGTGGTTTTTGAAATGTGTGTATCTTTAATTGGAGGGTAATTGCCTTACACTGTTGTGCTGGTTTCCTCCATACACTGACACGATCCAGCTGCAGGCATCCATCTGCCCCCATCCTCTGGAACCTCCCTCCCACCTCCATCCCATCCCGCTCCTCTAGGTTGTCACGGAAGAGGTTTCAAACTGGATACGTTTCAAAGTTTTGACTTGACACCTCATGAGATTGTTTTAAATTACCAAAATGAGTCTGTCTTGGAAGGGTAAGTGACACCTGGGATTGACCTGTGAGGGGGAAAAAAATATGGACCTGTGCCAGAATTCATTGAGGAACAAATCATCAGAGCAGGTTTGGGAGGATTTTCTGGGTGGACTTCCCACCTGGTACAGTGGTAAAGAATCTGCCTGCCAATGCAGGAGACACAAAAGACACGGGTTCAATCCCTGGGTTGGTCAGGAAGATTCCCTGGGGGAGGAAATGGCAATCCACTGCAGTATTCTTGCCTGGAAAATCCCATGGACAGAGGAGCCTGGTGGGCTACGGTCCATGGGGTCGCACAGAGTCAGACACGACTGAGCAGGCATGCATAAACTCTTCAATGCTGGGGGGACAAGTGGTGAGGTGCTTCCTCCCTGCTGCTCTCCTGCTCTGACTCTCCTTGGGGAGAACTTCCTTTGCATAGGATCTGCCTGGCTTCAGTGAGGACAGATGATCAGCCCAGGGAGGCCGAGCTGGGCATAGGGTCCCAGGCGAGCTGGTAAAGCAAAAGGGAGGGTGACCTGGAGCAAGAAGACAAGAGGACGGGGACCCAGGACTTGGACAGTGAGAGGTGCGAGGAGGGGAACTCCTGTGGACAGAAGTCTCTCTCCCCGTCAGAGGTGTTCAGGCTCTACCCTGCCTCCACTTCACCTGGTCGGGCCGGGCACCCCAGGGCGTCTGCATCTGCAAGCCCGGTGGGGCCTGAGAACCTGCACTTCTAAGTTCCCATATGGTGTTGATTGGCTGGTTCCACGTTGAGACCCACGATGAGCCTTCTCTGAATAACTGTGGACAGAGCTGCCCAGCGTCCGTCACGACCACATGCATCGTGGACGATGGAACCAGCGCATCCTGAGAACTCACAGGCATCCCTAAAACAAAGAGTACAGGGCGGATGGCAAGTTTCGCCTTCAAGCACTGGTGCCCCCTGGGTCTGAGACTCAGCCTCACCCTAGGCCAGGGTGGGAGAGTCCTGGCCTGGAGACCTTCTGCCCCTGAGCTGGTGAGCTCACGTCCTCTGGGCCCCCTGGGCACTGGGGCTCCCTCGGGGCTCCCTCGGAGAGGTTACGTCTGTGCTCCAGCTCCTGTTCCGAGAACCTTGGGTCCCAAGCTTTGATCAAGCATTTCTCAGGACCGAGGTGTCCCTCCTGCGAGGGCCCCTCACCTACTGGCCAGGTTGCCCACGTCGTCAGGCCTGATGGCATTGCGGTGCTCTGTTCTCCAACAGAAGTGGTACTTCCCGGTGATTTCCTGGGCTTATCTAAATGGCCGTAATGTGTTTGTTCCGTAAACCTGGGGGAGAGGTAGGGGACCCCGTCACTCCAGAGGCTGGAAAGAATCAGACTCACCTGTAAATGGTGATGAGTGACCCACGGTTTGTGGAACACTCTCACCCGCCTCCGCTCACTGACTTTGAGTTGACCTTAACTCGATCAGTGTTGATCTAGGAAAGGAACAGTGCATTAAAGCTCTTCATTAAAGCTCTCTGTCGGGTGGGATAAAGTGGCCTGATTGGGGTCTGACCGAAGCTGGGCCCTCCCCCATCACACAGCACTCAGCACTTCCTGGGTGTCAGTGGAAGGTCTTCCTCAGAGGAGCAGCGCTAGCGAGCATTCCTGTCTTACCACTTTTTAACCACCGGGTCACTCCAGCCTGTCTGGGTAGTGGATACCTTGGCAGGTATTTGCCAGCTCTCAGAAAGCCCCCTAACTGGGCATCACCCCTCATCCAAGGGCATCAGGCCAGCAGCCAGCCGCGATGGCAGCACACGCCCTTGCAGGGATCATAGCTGGCGGGGGCCTGGCGGGGGAACCTGGCCAAGGTGGAAAGAGGCCAAGAGCATGTCGTGCTGTGCACGCGGGAGGAGCCAAGAAAGCCTGGAGGGCAAGGGCTGGAGGAGGGGCCGGGGAGTGCAGACAGACAGGCAGGCGGGCCAGCAGAGACACAAAGGCACAGAGAGAGAAAGACAGAGACAGATAGACACACAGAGACACAGACAGAGGTCGACCAACAGACCCAGAGGCAGATAGACCCAGACAGAGACGCAGAGACATACAGAGATTCACAAGCAGAGACAGACAGAGACAGTCGCACACAGAGGCAGACAGACAGACAGAGGAGGCAGTGAGGAGAGTCTTCCTGCTCCTGGTTCTCACCCCTGCCCCACAAGTCCTGGCTCATCGTGCCTTGGGGTCCTTGGGATATCCTTACATCCTTTACATGCTGTAAAAATTTATCTTCTTTTTTTCCAGCCAGCTCAAGTTGGTTTCCTCCTGAGGCCCAGGCGTGACCAGCACAGGTCGCCAGCAGTCTTGTGCCCTCCCCCGGCTCCCTGTCTCACCCTCTGTGCCCCTGGGGTCGGCTGACTTTGACCCTGACTTGTCCCCACCACCCGGGCTGAAGGCCTGACCTCTGGCTCCAGACGCAGGCCAGCCAGGCCTCCTCTGTCACGGCCCCTCTTCACCTGCGGGTTGTAAACCAGAGCCTGATGACCCTGACGCTGACCTGCCCTTGGCCCACTGACAAAACCCTTCTTTTTAAAGGAAGACATCACTTCCCACTTTAAGCCCAAACTTTAAGGTTTGCCGGTAATCGGGCCACAAGAAGGGCCTGGGGAGATGCAGTCCCTTTTGGAAGCAATCATTTTTGCTTATTCTTGCCAACAACCAAGGCCGTTTTAATTAAACCTTTCCCTCCAGACTATCTGTGCAAGCCCCGCTTCACAGCCGAGAAACACCAGGCGCAGGGCCGGCACAGGCAGCTCCCACCTGCCTGGAACCAGGTCCCGCGGTTTGGAAATCCCACAGGGATTTCAGAGGGAAGGGAAGGGCAACTGGATGGCTTCTCCAGCGGTTGCTTCGGCGCACAGACTCAGCGCTGCACGGAGAGCATCAGGCTCCCAGGGCCCCTGGTAAACCCCAGCCCAGAGGATGCCAGCTACACACGCCCTTGCTGAATGCTGGCAGTCCAAGAACCTCAGCCAGGAGAGAAAGGAGATCGTGGAGAAGCGCAGAAATGCTGTAAGTGATTGCCACTCTCTGGTCACTAGTGACAAAGGAACACAGTAGCTCAAACTGTGGCCCAGGCAGTCTCCATTCTCGAAAAACGCGGGTTCCAGGCCTCACACTCTCCATCAACTCGGGATAAGAAAGCCTGTGCACCAGGTTCCTTAGGCTTCCCGTATGTGAGAACCCCCGGAGCGTAATGGAGATGCTGATTCCTGCCCTCCCCGTCGAGGCTGCTGGCATTCGGGGCAATACTCCCGAGATGAGTCACAGTTACAATCAGATGACTATGCTGCCGTGGTCCTCAGGCTGAACTTAGAGAAACACACACACTCAGTTGCTCAGTGGTGCCCAACTCTGTGTGACCCCATGGACTGTAGTCCGCCAGGCTCTTCTGTTCACGGGATTCTCCAGGCAAGAATCCTGGAGCGGGTTGCCATTTCCTCCTCCAGGGGATCTTCCCAACTCAGAGGACGAGCTCGCATCACCTGCATTGGCAGGTGGATTCTTTGCCCGAAACTTGGAGAGACACTGCGGGATAAATATAGACTTTAAGGTAGATGCAATAGTTTCAGTGTTCAGAGGATGCCTGGTGGGAATTTTGCTTCATGAGGTCATAGACACCTTAGTGCTGCCCATCTGCCGAAGCTCCTTAGGGTTCCAGCCTGTTGATGGCAGCCTTTCTACTTTCCAGCGAAGATACAGCATTTTTCCTGCTTTTTGTATCTCTATGATGATGTAAGGGGAGGGAGGCGTTAAGGGCTCAGGAGTCCCACCACCCCACCAGCCCCAGATTCTGAAGCCCTAATTAAAGCTTGCCAGGCTCCGCCAACTTTGGAGCCTGCAGTCATCTTCTCTAATAAGGCAGTCAGCACAGCTTGCCTGATGAAAAATGATTTTATCAGCACCATCAAATCACATGGAGGGAAGGCAGGAGGGCCTTCACCAGGCCACTGACCGAGGAAGCCCGCTGACACAGGGAGTCCAGGCATTCTGGGTTTCAGTCCATTTCCAATTATTCTAAACCATACAGGACTAAGGGCATCAGACGACCCACCCCTGCCTCCAAGTTAATCTTGGTTCACCCCTGGCTTCCTGTTTCCTGTCCACATTATCTCCATGCAGGGGCAGAATAGCCGCATCTCAGAGACCCACTCGGCATTCAAAGAGGCACACACGCCTGGGTTCACAGAGCACCAGGCAAATTCATTTATCTCAGTCAATTAATTAATTGTGGAGGCAGTATTTTCTGTGGCAACCGAATTCTGCCTGCTTGAATGAAAAATCCCAGTTGCACCCCATCTAAGCTGTGTCAGTCCATTGGGCAGGCTCCGTTGCCTCTCTGTGGTTTGGTATCTTTATCTGTAAAATGGGCATAAAGATACCCATGTAAAACTCTAGAGAGAATTGACGATATTCTCACAAAGTCCTCTGCACAGCGCCTGGCGTCTTGGAAGTCTGCAGTGATTATGGGCCATAACTGTCTTCATGAGACTGGATTTAGCAGGTGCCTGACCTGGGTTCTGCATCCCCTCTATAACTCCGAAAAGCAGAGATTGGAGAAAAAGTGTTCTTGGGTGGCAAGCTTTTCAGGGGAAAAAAGGATCCGGAGTGAAGAACCAGGGAGTGGATAAGGAACTGGAGGAGAATCAGCATAAAGGGTGTGCTACTAAGATGCCCACTCAGAAAGGAGAATGAGGCCTCGGTCCTGCGTAGGGTTCTCTGAGAAGAGCACAGAATGTCTCTTGGAATCATCCTTCTGAGACTCAGGCAAAGGGTTCTTCCACGGGCTCCCTTCCCCTGGGACACTGACTCCCTGGGACACTGCCCCTGGGACACTGACTCCCCACACTCTGTTATGAGCTTGACCATTAGGCTCCTGGCAGAAGCCAGTGCTGGCGTCACAGGCAAGCCGTGGGTTACGACCGGTTCTGATATGATGGGGGTGGCAAGAATAAAAGTAGTCAGTGGTAGGTGCCCTGAACCATGATGCTAAAGATGCCACCAAAGGGAAAAACCCAGTGCCAGCAAAACCCAGGGCATTCACAAGATAAGGACGCGGGTACAGCTGCTGGAGCCCCCAAACTAATGATCAGGTTGTTCCTTTCCTAGACTGGTACCCGCTGCCTGACCCAAAAGGTATCAGCATCTCCACCTGGTAAGAGACCCTGAGAGATCTGAGTAATGCTTGCCCTTGGTCTTGGGCGGTGACTTGCTACTTGGGTCTAATATTATGACCTTAAGCATTGTCAAGTGTGAGAAATCTATATACTTGAGCAACAGAATGAACACATTAGAGAAAAGAGAAGGGTGTGAAACAGCTCATCACATTCTACATTCCTCCCTCCCCGCATCACTAAGCACGCATCCTGACAAGTCCTTATGGATACAAGGTGAAAATTCAATCAAAGCAACACTTTCAAAAGTCCAATATCGTAGCCATGATTAGCTAATAACATCCCGAGGGCCTGATGATCATAGTTTTCTAGGCTGTAATTTCCATTTTTACTGCAATTCATCTTTGTCTGAGTCCAGATCCATTTCTTTCCAGCCCCGGGTACCGGTTAATTTGAATAAATGAGACAAGCACTGTGGACAGGTGAATATCCATCATACTTCCCACCTCTCCCGGGAACGAGGCCACCACACCCTCCCGTGGGCGGCCCCTGCCCACAGCCGTTGCCGTGCAGGCATCACGAGGGCACAGACACGGGCAGCCCAAGACAGCGAATTACCCAGCAATTAAGGGTTTAGTCTGGCCTCCTCGGCGCCTGACTCCCCCGAAGTTTCTGTGACGGATTTACGGCTTCCCACTGCCATCGCAACCTCTTCTTCCTCGGGCCTGCTGTTAAGCTGTCAGTAGAAACAATGGTCCCTCCTTGGGTCGCCCTCAGTGCCCATCAGACTCAGGAAAGCAGACAGCTATTGTCACTCTTGGCCAAACTCCCATCAAGGGCAATGCTTTTTTTTTTTCCTCTGTGTGGTCCTCATTTGGCTGAAAACAGCTTTCCCAAAAGCAATTAACTTTCCATTCAAAATGAAGTAAACCAATTTCCCCGCCCATCTACTCTCTAAAGATATTTCACGGCTGACATACCCAGAGATTTCAAGAGCTAATGCCATACGAGAGAATCTCATTCTAGAAGATGTCACAATTTAAGGACTTAGGACCTCATCACAGACCATGAGCTGAGCTCCCTGGGCTTACAGCAGCTTCCCGCTAGCCGTCTGACTTACACATGGTAGTGTATATATGTCAATGTGGGATGAGGCGGGTGGGAGGGAGGCTCAGGAGGGAGGGGATATAAGCGTACGTGTAGCTGATTCATGTCGTTGTACAGCAGAAATTCACACAGCGTGCTGTGCTTAGCGGCTCAGGCGTGTCCATCTCCATGTGACCCCATGGACTGTAGCCCGCCAGGCTCCTCTTTTATGGGCATTCTCCAGGCAAGAATACTGGAGTGGGTTGTCATGCCCTTCTCCAGGGGATCATCCCAACCCAGGGATCGAAAGCAATTCTCCCACATTGCAGGCGGATTTTTTTTTTTTTTAACACCATCTGAACCATCAGGGAAGCCCAAAACAATATTGTAAAGCAATTATACCCCAATTAAAAAAAATAATTTAAACTGTTAAAACATAAAAAAGAACTCAGGATCTCAACCCGCTTCCCATCCTGTAGCCCCTTCTCCGAGGGATGCACTCAGAGAAGATGCTCAGGTCTCCGGACCACAATCTTCGCTTTAACTTTCGTGTCCGCCTTGCCCTCTCGTTCAGGCTATGACTGTCTCAGGAGGATCTTCTTCTCTTTGCCTTTCTGTGGCCCCAGCCCCAAACCACAACCACACATAAATGCACAGGCAGATGAGCTCCCGTGGAAGTACTTGCAACGGCTCACTCTCAGGGGCCACATGGATGAAACAGCAAAACTGAGGGGTGTTCAAGAGTGATCAGAAAGGCCTCTAGTCCACTTTGCAGCTGCCTGAGCTCTAAAATCTCGTACCACTTGGTTCCGAAGCCGCTAGTCATATGCTTACTGAGGGCTTAAAATGGGCTCTGTGCAAACTGAGACAATACTCTCAATATAAAAGTGAAAGAACAGTGAAGCCAGTCATGTCCCACCCCGTGGACTGGAGCCTATCAGGCTCCTCAGTCCATGAAGGTTTCCGGGGAAGAGTGCTGGATTGGGTTGCCATTTCCTTCTCCAGGGGATCTTCCCGACCCAGGGACTGAACCCAGGTCTCCCGAAGTGCTTTACCATCTGAGCCGCCAGGGAAGCCCAATGTAAAATCCACACCAAATTTCACAGACTTAATACAAAAAATAAGGAGTTCATGATCTGAGCCACAGTCAGCTCCCGGCCTTGTTTTTGTTGACTGTATAGAGCTTCTCCATCTTTGGCTGCATAGAATATAATCAATCTGATTTCGGTGTTGACCATCTGGTGATGTCCACGTGTAGAGTCTTCTCTTGTGTTGTTGGAAGAGGGTGTTTGCTATGACCAGTGCATTTTCTTGGCAAAACTCTATTAGTCTTTGCCCTGCTTCATTCCGCATTCCAAGGCCAAATTTGCCTGTTACTCCAGGTGTTTCTTGACTTCCTACTTTAGCATTCCAGTCCCCTATAATGAAAAGGACATCTTTTTTGGGTGTTAGTTCTAA
>SJYT01074402.1:640551-651173 GCA_006410635.1 Cephalophus harveyi | reverse complement strand
ACTGCAAGGAGATCCAACCAGTCCATTCTGAAGGAGATCAACCCTGGGATTTCTTTGGAAGGAATGATGCTAAAGCTGAAACTCCAGTACTTTGGCCACCTCATGTGAAGAGTTGACTCATTGGAAAAGACTCTGATGCTGGGAAGGATTGGGGGCAGGAGGAGAAGGGGACGACCGAGGATGAGATGGCTGGATGGCATCACTGACTCGATGGATGTGAGTCTGAGTGAACTCCGAGAGATGGTGATGAACAGGGAGGCCTGGCGTGCTGCGATTCATGGGGTCGCAAAGAGTCGGACACGACTGAGCGACTGAACTGAACTGAATACAAAAAAACGCAAAGTATTTCACTGATAACTTTTACGTAATAGATTGTCTTCCCAGGTGGCTCGGTGGTAAAGAATCTGCCTGCCAATGCGAGTAACTCGGGCTTGATCCCTGGGTCCGGAAGATCCCCTGGAGGAGGAAATGGCAACCATTGCAATATTCGTGCCTGGAGAAGTCCACGGACAGAGAAAGGAGCCTGGCTCGCTGCAGCCCATGGGGTTGCAAGGAGTCAGACACAACTTAACGACTAAACAACAGCAACAATTTTTAGATAAAGTCCATGTTGAAATAATAATATTTTGGATATACTGAGTTAAATAGAATATGATATTAAAATGAATTACATATTCTACAAAACGTTTAAAATATAGATTTTGTACAGGTTAAGGTTACGTGTGTGGCTCAAGCGCATTTCCGTTGGGCAGCGCCGCTCTGGATCTTTGCTGTCACTGTGCCCATCTCCTGGCCCCAGATGCCCCTCAGAGCCTGGTAAGAACGATGCTTGCATGTGTGTGTGTTCCCAGGGGGTGGGGGTGGGGGGCAGAGGGTGGCCCATGGCTGGTCAGTCACAGAGAAGCACAGGATGGGGTTACTTGTTCAGCCGAACCTGCCTGGGTGAGAGCGCAGAACAATCACATCTTTGTGGCAAAGTTGTGTGTGTGTGTGTCCGTAATCCACGAGTAACAGGCTTTCAATCTGAGCATCCTTGTAGGAAATCAGGAGCTCAGCCTTGCTCACAGAGAGTCGGGGAGATAGCACTTTGAGTTTCAGGCCTGGGTTCTGCTCTGGGGACTGTATCGGTTTTCTGAGGCTGCGCTAACAAGCTGCCACAACTCAGATGGCTCACAACAGCAGAAACAAACGTACTCTTGCACGGTTCTGGAGGCCAGAGGCTGAGCTCAGGGTGTGGGCAGGGCCGGGCACCCTCCTAGAATCCTTCCTTGCCTCTCCCAGCTTCCGGCGGCCCTGGCCTTCTCTGCTGGCACAGCATCATTCCAGTCTCTGCCTTCATCCTCACCTGGCCTCTTCCTCTTCTGCCATGCAGTCTCCCTCTCCTCTACTCTGAGGGGGACATGGCATCAGATTTAGGGCCTGTCTGGACAAGCTAGGACAGTCTCCTCTCCTCACGGTCCTCCATTCAGTCCTACCTTTTGCATACCCGGTAATACTCACAGGTTCCTGGGGTCAGGATGCGGCTACATCACCTTCAGGCCAGCATCCAGCCCACTACAGGGGGTGAAACAAACCACTGCTCAGGCCCCCCTGAGAAACAGGGAGTGGCTGGGTTCTCACTGCCTGAGCGGAGGGGTATCCCAGGAGCCAGAGGGTGTATACTCCTCTTCCCTACAAGCAGTTCCAGCCCATTTTATATTTTACTGAACTCTTGCTTTTCCTAAGTAAATATCTAACAATGTCTCATTCCAGGAATTTGGCAATAAAGTGCCTCAAACCAAAATCATGCTTATAAGTGGACAGAATCGCGCGCACATTTCCAGGGTCTAGATGACTTTTCCAAACCACATCCTTATGAATGAAGCCAGGCTCTGTCTCAGGTGGGTTGAGAGCAATGTATCGCTGTTGGGCTGGAGGCCCTTCCTCCAGGACTGCGGTCGGTGCAGCCCGTTCGTGGATCGTCCCCCAGCCTGGCTTCCCCGAGTGCAGTCGCCGGCCACTCGCCCCAGAGCAAGCCGAACGCCTGCCAACTTGGTCAGCTCCCAATCTCTCCCCAGACCAGGACCTCTGAGGATGGGAGTCCCACGGACCGTCTTCCTAGCCCACTCTCCTGTGATTTGTCTTGAAAGTTTAGGAACCACTGCCTGTTCTTCTCCTAACCTCCATCCTTGAGGGTCAGCTCACGGCAGGTAAGGGTGGGGGAATCGGCACTGTGTCTACAGGTGGGGGGCGAACAGAGGCATCAAATCATAAATCAGGTGGCGAAACTTGACTGCCTTCACGCCTGTCTTTAATGCTCGTCTGCCTTGAAAACCCAGGGCTCGCTTACCTCCCCGTTCACCAGAGAAAGCAATCAGGCCCCCAAGGCTGAGCCCTAGCTTGACGCCCAAAGGGGACGAAGTCCTTAGTTCTCATCTGGGGCAAGAGATAGTGTTCAGTTCACTTTATAACAGACACGAGCAAGTCAGCCAATTTAAGAGAAAGCCTTAAGAAAATAATAATGCAGAGAGTCAGCTGAGGAAAGTGGCCATGGATGAAAATACTCATGTATTAGGCAAGGTTCTCCAGAGATACAGAACAGATTTATATATCTATGTACATATATGTGGCCATGGATGAAATTACTCTCTTATTATTCAGGGCTTCTCAGAGGTACAGAACAAATTTATATATCTATGTATATGTGTGTGTGTGTGTGTGTATAGTCATTACACAACTGTTATAAATCAAAAAGAGCAAGCGTAGAGTGACTATTATGTGAAAAGTACAGTCTTTTAAAATCATTAATCTAATCCCCTTCTGGTCTGCTCAAAACCTTCCCTGTCTTCCTCTTGGGCTCAGGAAAGGACCAGACTCCCTGGGGTGGTCTCTGAGGTTCCCTCTTCTGCTGCGGCCCTATTGCGGCCCCTCGATCACCAGGTCCTTGCCACGTTGTCCCACGTTCCCAGAGCTGATTCATCAAGCTTTGTCTCTAAAGGGCCAGATAATAAACACTTCCATTCCAGCGGCCCACGGGGTCTCTGCTATAACGATTCAACTTTGCTATTCCAGCACAAAAGCAGCCACAGACAATACATGAGCACATGGGTGAGGCTGTGTTCTAATAAAACTTTATTGTCAAAAGCAGGGGGGCCGGGGGCAGATTGGCCCATTGGCTGTGGCTTGCTGGCCCGGCTCTTCCGGCTATAGGCTCCGCGCGCGCTGCTGCTGCTGCGGCCGGAGTGACCTCTTTACTCTCGTCTGGCTCATTCCTGCTCTTCCCTTAGGTTTCAGCACACATTTCTTTCCCAGGAAACTCTTCCTGAAGTCCTCAGGAAGGATTTTGTTTCCTAGAACAGCAGTCCCTAGTATAGTGTGTGTGTTTGTGTGTGTGTGTCTGTGGGTGCATGTGCACACCCCCGCGTGTGTGACATGATCCAATGTCTGCCCCTCCACAAGCCCCTGGAAATCTACTTCCCTTCCCACTCTGTTCCCAGCCTGGTACCTGGAGGGAGCTGGACCATCCATCAAACAAACAACGAAATGAGTCATTGTCAAGAAGAATGAGTGAGTGCCTAAAAGCTAGGAAAAACTCACATCTTTGTTCTTACCAAGCCCCATAGACAAAACTAGGAACACATCTTTATTTTCCCCTTCCTGGATCCCTCATCAGATGAGATGATTAGATGAAGACAACGAGCTCCACGTCCTTTTCTCTCCAGGCGATTTCCCTGGGAGTGTGTGAGCCGCTCTGTGAGCTTACTTCCACTCACCAGCTTTGCACCTTGGGGTGAGTTGTCAGGTGTCTCTGATCTTCTCTTTGCTCATCTATGAAAGTGATAACCACACGCATCTTGTAGGGCTGTTACGAGGATTAACAGAGCAACCTATGGTGCTGGACCGTGGTTGTCATTAAGAGTCCACAACTTTCCACGGTTTGATGTGGAAACTCTACAGCAGATACCGGAAGACTCCAGGAAGCCACCATATACCATCAGATGACACAGGCCAGGGTGTGAACAAGCATTTTCTCTGGAAGGATTGCAAATTTCCTATTTCTCCCTTATTAGCAGCATCTGACCTAATTAAATGTTTTTCAAGGAACATATTAGGAGAATTTGATATAAAACATACTCCTAATGTTATGGAGAAGGAAATGGCAACCCATTCCAGTATTCTTGCCTGGGAAATCCCATGGACAGAGCAGGCTGGCGGGCTACAGTCCATGGGATCACAAAAGCGTCTGACATGACTTAGTGACTAAACAACCACCACCACCACTTAATATCAACCATGTCAGTATTTAAGATTTTAAATTCGATCTATGTGTCCAACATTAGGGAGCAGGGTAAATAGACCAGGATGCAAATAGCCAGTGGTCTGTTGTCCGGCCTTTAGTTTGTTTATGAAACACCTTTAAGATCAAAATAAGAAGTTTATGTTGTAATTTTCAACAACAAAAAAAGATTAAAAATTAAGACATAGGAGTCTCATTTGCATCAGGAAAATGTATTTAACAAGACAGATTGCAGTGAAAGTGAAAGTCACTCTGTCATGTCTGATTCTTTTTTACCCCATGGGTCACATACAGTGGAGTATGTGGGTAGCCTTTCCCTTCTCCAGGAGATCTTCTCAACCCAGGGATCAAACCCGTCTCCCGCATTGCAGACAGATTCATTACCAGCTGAGTCACAAGGGAAGCCCAAGAATACTGGAGTGGGTAGCCTATCCCTTCTCTAGATCTTTCCAACCCCAGAATCAAACTAGGGTCTCCTGCTTTGCAGGTGGATTCTTTACCAGCTGAGCTACCAGGGAAGACAGATTTCAGTAAGACAGGATATCAGCAGTGTCTTCCTCTTGTTAACGGAGGGCCATAGCTGATGTCTATGTGTCTGTGTATCTGCGCTGTGTATATGTATGTGTGTTCACTTTCTGTAGTTTCCAAATTGTTTCCCCAAAGCAAGAATGACACTGGTAATCGAGGGAGATCAAGACAGAATTTGAATAAACTGAAACATATTAGATGCAGAATGGAAACACAAGGGCCTACTGTGTAGTGCAGGGTACTATATTCAATATCCTGTGATAAACCAGAATGGAAAAGAATATGAAAAAGAATATATACATATGTATAACTGAATCATTTTGCTATATAGTACAAATTAACACAGCATTGTAAATCAGTTATATTAAATAAAACGAACTTTAAAAAAAAAGAAAGAGAAAATGTGTCTGATTTTCATTTATGGCTCCCTGAACAGAAATTATATGAAGAAGCACATCTTTCCAATCTTTAAAGACCACCTTGGATTGTAAAGGGTTAAAAATTCTAGAGTCAGGAAAAAAAAAAAGGCAGTTCTGGTATCAGAACCCCTACCTAAATCTTCAGGCTGTCAAGGTCTGGCCATGTCCACTGGCAGAGTCAGAATGGGCTGAGCTTCAGCGAAGGTCACTGGTCCGCAGCCCACTGCCTGGTCTTCAAGAGCCACCCTCCAGGGAAGGAAGGGTCCCCAACAGGGAGCCCTGGCCGGCTCTGTTCCTGCCTCTGTAAGGGAATGTGAGAGTGGCTGGCCACCTTCTGCCAAGGACACAGTTAAGCCCAAGTTTCAGAACTAGCTGCCAACATTTGTCATTATGAACGGGTCTTGCACTCACTACTTCATTAAATCTTCAAAACTCACCTTGGAGGCCAGTGCTGTATTGTCCCCATTTCACAGATGAGGAAACTAAGGTTTCAGCAATTGATCAGGAGTGGGATCAAGGTTCTGTTCTCTCCAAAACTTGACCACTAAACCGAAGCAAACAGACCCTCTCCTTTCGAGCTTAAGTTTAAGTTTCTCTGCAGACTCCTCTGTACCAACTTTCTTAATTACCACTGGACTTTCTTAATTGGACTGGTTCTTATGTGGGCTCTTCAATACTTCAACAAATATTTTTTGCAAGCCTGCTTTCCCTGTAACACCGAGCTAGGATGGGAATTGTGGAAGGTGTCCACTCTGCAAGATCAAACCAGTCAATCCTAAGGGAAGTCAACTCTGAATATTCACTGAAAGGACCGATGCAGAAGCTGAAGTTCCAATACTTTGGCCACCTGATGCAAAGAGCCAACTCATTGGAAAAGACCCTGATGCTGGGAAAGATAGAGGGCAGGGGGCGAAGGGGATGACAGAGGAAGTGATGGTTAGATAGCATCACTGACTCAATGAACATGAATCTGAGCAAACTCTCAGAGGTAATGTGGACAGGGAAGCCTGGTGGGCTACAGTCCATGAGGTTGCAAAGAGTCAGACATGACTTGGTGGCTGAAAAACAACCACCACCACATACATTAGCGTCTCCAGACCTTACTTGGGGAAACTGATGGACTGAATGAGAACTACGTCTTGACTTTGCGATTAAGTCCCGATTCCCGTGGGAGCTCATCAAAGTCCGGTACACCATGCATCAGATGCAAGTTCAGGCTCTTTTAGCCACCATCAGCCAGCATCTGTCCCAGGCAGACAGACTCCACCTTGACTCAGAGGGACCACAGCATCCCAGCTGGGGGCAAGGGTTGACACGTGGGAAGGGAAGCTTCCTGAAATGGAATCTGAGGCTTGTCTGCGGCAAGATGAAAGGAGGCCAGGAAGGAAGAGGGACTGAGACCAGAGAGGAGACTTGGGGGGAGAGGGGCGCCTGGCAGAGAAGCAGCTACGGGGGCAGGAGGCCCAGTGGGCATCCCATGCCACCTGCGGCCTCTCCTCTGAGACTCGCTAACCTGGGAAACAGCCAAGCCCGGGGGGGCACGTGTGGTGTCACCGGGAAGAGCATCCTCCCTGGACACTGGCTGCATCCCTGCTGCAGAGGCTCCCCTCCTCTGCACACCCGCCCCGGCTCCCGGCAGCCGGAAAGGGGCCCAGTCGTAAGCAGGAAGGGCTAAGCCAGCTCAGCCTGAGGTTGTGGAATAGCATGTGAGGTCTAAGAAACCGCCAAACCAAGACGCCCCATCCCATCCTCAGAGACTTAATCTGCCCATCAGGACCCTCTGTTTCATGCCTCTGCGTTGGTCAGAAGCTGGTCCCTTTGGTTTCACGTAGGCTGAGTCTCTGCCTAAGCTGACTGTCCCCCCGGGAGTGGGTGGGCCTCACCCTCCCGCAGGGCTGGGCCACCCCTGCGAGCAGCTCTGTCTCAGGTCCATCAGGTCTGGGCTGGTGCACTGCCTCAGCCACTGTGGCCTCTATCATAGTCTCTGTCCCTCGGTCACAGAGTTCTCATCTGCAAAATGGGCTGACTCTGCCATGCAGGGCTTCCCTGGGGGCTCAGATGGTAAAGAATCTGCCTGCATTGCAGGAGACCTGGATATGATCCCCGGGTCAGGACGATTCCCCTGCAGAAGGGCATGGCAACCCACTCCAGTATTCTCGCCTGGAGAATTCCATGGTCAGAGGCGCCTGGCAGACGAATAGTCCATGGGATCGCAAAGAGTCAGACACGACTGAATGACTAACACTTTCCCTTCACTTTCTTTACTACGTAGGGAAGAGGGCTGGGCTAGGTGAGTTGAGTGAGGTGGCTGGGGTGCAGAATTGAAAGAGATGCCCTCACGCGTGGACGGTGGGCACCTCTTTAAATATTGCGCCTTTCTATTGGGCATCTTTCTTGTCTCAGCCTAGTCGCAGTCCCACTGTGGCCACCTTGGCATGAACCCAGCTATCTGTGAACCCTCACCTCGTGTCCATCAAGCTGGGCTGAATGTCTTCCTCTGGTCCTGGAGGTAATTGCCTAAGACGTTGTTTTGCAAACAAAGCTCAGCCACTAACCTAAATTGATATGAAATCAATGAAGAGAGCCAGGACCAACATAAAAAAAAAAGAAACAAACTAAACTAGCCCAGCGTGGAATAAAAATAATAGAAAATATCAGGATACATCTTGTGTGCTTTTTTATATGATGTTTGTTCCAGGTGTGTGTGCTGTGTGTGTATATGTGTACAAATCTCATTTCTCAGTGTGGCTAAAGACACACCTGCCCCTTTGCCCCGGCCTGTCCCAAGGACGCGAAGGATCTCGTTTCCACCAGCGGATGCTGTGTCTGGCAGGTGAGCATGAAGGGGTGCTATCTGGGCTTGACCCTGTGGAGGTCAAGCCCTAGAGGGCTCTGGGGGTGGCAATGACCTTCTGGACCTCATTGTTCCAGGCCATGGTCACGGTCATAGCCCAACACATGGAGGGGTAGAGGCAGACCCGGGATGAGGCTCAGCCCCTGGGCAACTGGACACAGTGGCCCAGGCTCCAGCGTGGAAACTTGACAAGTGAGGCTCACAGAAAGACAAGGTGGGGGCCTCCCTCCTGCCCCCACTGCCCCTAAGGAAAGAGCTGGAGCTGGTTCAGAAAAACGACCTGCTTCCTCAGCTCAGTTCAGTTCAGTCACTCAGTCGTGTCCGACTCTCTGCGACCCCATGAATCGCAGCATACCAGGCCTCCCTGTTCACCACCATCTCTCGGAGTTCACTCAGACTCACGTCCATCGAGTCAGTGATGCCATCCAGCCATCTCATCCTCTGTCGTCCCCTTCTCCTCCTGCCCCCAATCCCTCCCAGCATCAGAGTCTTTTCCAATGAGCCAACTCTTCGCATGAGGTGGCCAAAGTACTGGAGTGTCAGCTTCAGNTCCTGACCTGCATACAGATTTCTCAAGAGGCAGGTTAGGTGGTCTGGTATTCCCATCTCTTTCAGAATTTTCCACAGTTTATTGTGATCCACACAGTCAAAGGCTTTGGCATAGTCGATAAAGCAGAAGTAGATGTTTTTCTGGAACTCTCTTGCTTTTTCCATGATCCAGCGGATGTTGGCAATTTGATCTCTGGTTCCTCTGCCTTTTCTAAAGCCAGCTTGAACATCAGGGAGTTCACGGTTCACGTATTGCTGAAGCCTGGCTTGGAGGATTTTGAGCATTACTTTACTAGCATGTGAGATGAGTGCAATTGTGCGGTAGTTGGAGCATTCTTTGGCATTGCCTTTCTTTGGAATTGGAATGAAAACTGACCTTTTCCAGTCCTGTGGCCACTGCTGAGTTTTCCAAATTTGCTGGCAGATTGAGTGCAGCACTTTCACAGCATCATCTTTCAGGATTTGAAAGATGGAGAAGCTCTATACAGTCAACAAAAACAAGACCAGGAGCTGACTGTGGCTCAGATCATGAACTCCTTATTACCAAATTCAGACTCAAATTGAAGAAAGTAGGGAAAACTGCTAGACCATTCAGGCCTAAATCAAATCCCTGATGATTCTACAGTGGAAGTGAGGAATAGATTTAAGGGCCTAGACCTGATAGAGTGCCTGATGAACTATGGAATGAGGTTCGTGACATTGTACAGGAGACAGGGATCAAGACCATCCCCATGGAAAAGAAATGCAAAAAAGGAAAATGGCTGTCTGGGGAGGCCTTACAAATAGCTGTGAAAAGAAGAGAGGCGAAAAGCAAAGGAGAAAAGGAAAGATATAAGCACCTGAATGCAGAGTTCCAAAGAATAGCAAGAAGAGATAAGAAGGCCTTCTTCGGTGATCAATGCAAAGAAATAGAGGAAAAAAACAGAATGGGAAAGACTAGAGATCTCTTCAAGAAAATTAGAGATACCAAGGGAACGTTTCATGCAAGGATGGGCTCGATAAAGGACAGAAATGGTAAGGACTTAACAGAAGCAGAAGATATTAAGAAGAGGTGGCAAGAATACACGGAAGAACTGTACAAAAAAGATCTTCACGACCCAGATAATCATGATGCTGTGATCACTCATCTAGAGCCAGACATCTTGGAGTGTGAAGTCAAGTGGGCCTTAGAAAGCATCACTACGAACAAAGCTAGTGGAGGTGATGGAATTCCAGTGGAGCTGTTTCAAATCCCTGCTTCCTCATGCACCTTAAATTCTGCTTGGAGTCCTTGCTGGAGAGGATGGAGAGGCCAAGATGCAGAGGACATCATCCCTCTCCTACAGGTAAGATGCTCAGCCACAGTTGATGGTGAAACGCTGTATATAAAGACTGAGATGCTGAAAAAAAAAAAGCAGGGGGAGGGAGCTGACATTTTCTGAGTACTTAGCCTGCAAGATTGTGTCCCTGTGATTTCATTTCATCATCAGAAGAACCCAAGGGTCTGAGTATTGTTACACCTGTAACTGATGAGACAGAAATGGCCCCATGTTTTTGAGAGGTGGTAATGAGGTTCAGTCATGCACGCCTGACACATTCCTTCATTTATTCACCAAATAGAGGCCAAGCAAATATTATAATCATATGCTCACTAGGCAAGATACAAAATGTTACAAAATTCAATGCCCTCAAGATAATCACAGCCTAGTGTGAAAAGATGAATACCTAAATTTTGAAAAATGTTTTAAATTTGAATATATTTGCTTTAGAATGTTGTGTTAGTTTCTGTTGTACAGCAGCATGAATTAGCCATCTGTATACCTATAAGCCAGGCTTCAGTAATACGTGAACCGTGAACTCCCTGATGTTCAAGCTGGCTTTAGAAAAGGCAGAGGAACCAGAGATCAAATTGCCAACATCCGCTGGATCATGGAAAAAGCAAGAGAGTTCCAGAAAAACATCTATTTCTGCTTTATTGACTATGCCAAAGCCTTTGACTGTGTGGATCACAATAAAC
>SJYT01074402.1:623365-638890 GCA_006410635.1 Cephalophus harveyi | reverse complement strand
CGTTTAAGTGCATTCAAATCACTGATGTTCTTGTGACTCAAAGCAGAGTACACGGTGGGGATGGTGCTGAATTCTGCTGGGGCTGGTAGAGCAGGCAGGGGGAAGGTTGTAGATGGCTTCCCTCATCTGGATGAAACGTGTTTTGACTGGGGAAAGAGGAAACATAGGCTCCCACTAGCCAGAGCATCAGCAGAACAGAATAACCAGAGAGGTGGGAGGCAGGAGGGAGGATCAGTCCTACAGAGGATGGAGAGTGGGAGGAAGTAATGCCGCCCAGGGGTCCAGAATTCCAGGGGAAGATGGTGGGCAGGGGGTGGACTGCCAGCAACTCCCAAACCCATGGTGGTGGGGGTGGTTTATCCCGACTCTTTGCGACCCCATGGACTATGTATAACCCACCAGGCTTCTCTGTTCATGAGATTCTCCAGGCAAGATTACTGGAGTGCGTTGCCGTTTCCTTCTCCAGGGGATCATCTCTACCCAGGGATTGAACCCAGGTCTCCCGCGTTGCAGGCAGATTCTTTATTGACTGAGCTACAGGAGAAGCCACAAATCCATAGGAAAGAAGTTTTAGGAAACAGGCCCTTAGTCCTCATGTCCTGGGGTCCACAGATTGAAGTCCCATTTCCCTTCATAATCAACCCTGAAGACAACTGGTCTCAGAATCCTTGAGAGCTCAGACTTCAGTGAGGACTGGAAGACCACGGTGGACCCGAGGTCACCCTGTGAAGCTGAACCTGTGATGCAAACGTCCATCAGGGTCGTTGTCTTCTGAGGATGGTTAAGACCACTGCTTTAGAAAGCATCTTCTTGCTTTGTTTTCCTAGACACACCTGCATTCACCTGGTATATCCACCACATGGTATATCCAGCAGTCAATAATGCATTTCTGGGGCAGGAAAGTGAGGGAGAGCCGGAGAGGACCCTTCTAGAGGGCGGGGGGTGGGGCACAGAAAGAGGCCACAGTCATTCCCAGGGAGCAGGGATGGGCTTCAAGGAGGCAAGGAGACTTCAGGGGCCTTTGTGCTTCCCCACTGCTGAACTGCTGCAGATGCAGCCAGGTTTTTACGCTAAAGGCTGCCGTGCAGAAAACAGACAGAGCTGCAGGCGCTCATAAAAACTTCATATTCTTGGTGGTGTGGGGGATGCGTGTATATATACATACTTGAGCTGTTGGAAATATAAACATCTTACATATTTTATTTGTTTTTCTTCCAACTAAAAAAGGACCCTCCCTTTGCTTTGTAATCTGTAATCCCCTTGGAAGCTCAGGGCGTAACATGATAGAGGAAACTCAACCCCACCAAGGTTTCATGGGATCTTGAGTTGGCTTTTCTTGGGAAATGGCTTCTCCTAAGATCGCTTGCGGTGTGAGAACGCGCTTTTACAAGGCCATTTTGGAATACTGGAAGTGACATTTGATTGGGCCTTCCTTTAAAAGGTCAGGTTAGCTTTAATAGTGGCACATGTCATTACTACTCATAATGGGAAAATACTGGCCAGCTGACAGATCTGAGGCAGAATGTATTTTTTCAACCGTCTGCTTCAGACCTTCTCGGAGTAGTCACCCAGCAGTGTACATAAACTCTTGGAATGTGGTAGTAATTATGATGTGTGAATAGAACAGAAAGGTTAATTCTGTTTCATTTTGACACCTGAAAGTGTCCAGTGACACGTCAGTTAAAAATATCCCTATAAAGCCAGAGTCCTTCAGCTTCAAGTAAGAAATGAACATCTGATATTAGCCACAAAAACAGTAAGTACTAGAAAAAGAAACAGATAATTCAAACCATCTTCCATTATCTACCTTCCAAAGTTTGATATCCTCACAGAAACAGCCTGGGGCAATTTGCATCATTCATGAAGGTCCAAAGAAAGATGGCTTGTCATCTAGGCTCCTAAAGTGGACCCAGGGAAGAAGCCAAGCCCTTGCTTTCACGCGAGAGAACAGAAAACTGGCCTTCAGGGTCCAAGTCTCTGGCCTGAACACAGGCTCGGCTCCTGTGGTTCCACCTTCCTGGGGCCTGGGTCCCTGGAGCCTGGGGGTGTACCCGAATCTCCTCTGGCCTTGAGGCTTTCTCTGCCAGGGACCACCCCCCCCACAGGAGCCCAGCACTGTCGCCACCCCCTGGGGAGGGCCCCAGGCCTTGCTGTCTACACTGACACTCCGCCTTCCCTTCCCCTCCTCTACACTCCGAGGCTCCAGCCCACCTCTCTGCTCGGTCGACCTACAGCTTTCCAAGTTGCTCTGTGCTGGGAACTTGAGCCCAAGAACCCGTGACATTCCAGCAACTGGAGAAAGTGAGCAGTGCACGTGGTCCCCGGCTCTGTGGCTTTAAAAGACGCTCTTCCCAGACTTCTTATGCGTGGAATCTAAGAAGGGACACAAGTGAACTTAGTTACAAATCAGAGACAAACTCCCAGACAGAAAGCAGACTCCCAGCTACCAAAATGGAAAGGGGAAGATAAATTAAGAACTGGGGATTAGCTTATACACACTTAGATACTTAAAACAGATAACCAGCAAGGACCTACTGTATAGCATAGGGAACTAAACTCAGTATCCTTTATAATAGAAAAGAATCTAAAAGAAAGAGTATACACACACACACACACACACACACATATATGTATATATCTGAATCATTTTGCTGTATGCTTGAAACTAACACTGGATGTTAAACTAACATCAGTCCTGAATATTCATTGGAAGGACTGATGCTGAAGCTGAAACTCCAATACTTTGGCCACCTGATGCGAAGAACTGACTCATTGGAAAAGACCCTGATGCTGGGAAAGATTGAAGGCAGGAGGAGAAGGGGACGACAGAGGATGAGATGGTTGAATGGCATCACTGACTCAATGGACATGGGTTTGAGCAAGCTCCGGGAGTAGGTGATGGACAGGGAGGCCTGGCGTGCTGCAGTCCTTGGGGTCACCAGAGTTGGACATGACTGAGTGACTGAACTGAACTGAACTGAAACTAACACAACATTGTACAACTAGATTTCACTAGAAATTAATTAAGAAGGTGCCCTTTCCTCTGGACTCGCAAGATTTCCTGAGATATAGCCTGCTGTGTGGACAGTGCCTGCCTTGTAACACAGATCATGAGCCCTCAGCAAGACAATCTCTCACGGTCCCCTCAAAGGCGTGACAATTTATATGATATGACAGTTCACATGCTTTTCTAAATCACACACCAGTCTTGCAACCAGGAGTTACTCTGAGGACAGACGTCCAAGTGCAGCCTGGATAGAGGCTGCCCTTGATTTGTCTTTAGGACTGTCCTTGGACCCCCCTGTTCACCACTGAGCCCCCCCAGAGCAGCCAGGGAGACCCGCCGCCACCAGAGACAGGAGCAGGACAAACCGTCCTCAGACTGAAGGGCGGGCCAGTCCCTGGAGTGGGGGCTCCTCTGTCTGCTGCTGGAGAAAGTCACAGCCATACTGCAACGCTGAGCAGAAACAAGCAACAACAAAAGGTAGGTATTACTACCCTAGTGGACTTGTGATAACCTCTAATGGAAGAGAATGTACATCTATGGATGCACACACATATGCACATATGTACACACGTGTGTACGTGTCCAACTCTTTACGGCCCCGTGGACTGCAGCCCGCCAGGCTCCTGTGTCTGTGGGGATTCTCCAGGCAAGAATGCTACAGAGGGCTGCCATTCCCTTCTCCAGGGGGTCTTCCCAGCCCAGGGACCCATCCTGGGTCTCCTACACTGCAGGCAGATTCTTTACCACTGGGCCACCACGGTACTTACCGCAGACAAGTCCCCGGATAATCGAAAGTGCTAAACGGGGTCAGGAGAGCACCAGAAGGAAGCAACATTCAGAAGTCGCGATCAACCCCATTTTCTGTTTCTCCAAATTCTTCCTGCGAGTTCAGAGAGACAGTGCCTCCTAAATGCTGTTACTAGCCACAGCTGCCTGCCCCCACAGGGTCTCTAGGGACCGCCCCCTTCTTCCTATCAGATCGGCACTGTCCTCTTCCCCCTCCCTCTCTGTGTCAATTGTCTTCCTAGTTTTCTCCAAAGGCTGAAATCACAGGCATGACCTCCAGACATATATATATCTGTATATATATGTGTGTGTGTAAGTGAATCACTTTGCTGTAACTAGCACAATATTATAAGTCAACTATATTTCAATTAAATTTTTTTAAAAAGCAGGGATTTTGGAAGCAGATTTTCCTGAACACAGTTCCCAGATCCATGACCTACTGGTCATGTGAACTTAGGCAAGACGCCTACTTCTGTGCCTGCAAAATAGGAATATTCTGGCCCTTGAAGGGCATTTGTAGAAATTAACTGAGACGTTAAATTCCCGTTTGTACATAGTTACCCAGTGTTGGTGTTCTTCCTCCTACTTCCTGTCCGCAAATCAATCCTCCATCGCCCCTCTCCCTGATGGGCCCCAGCGCCACCTCACTAGCCATCCTTCTCAAGGCTGCTGGTCAACCTCTCAGAGGCACTCCGACGAGGCAGGCCTTGAAAGCCAGCTGGCTTTGAATTCAGCCTGGATTTAAATCCTGGCTTCCATTCGCAAGCTAGCTAGCCTGGGGCAAGTTGCTTAACCTCCCTGCCTGGCTTCCTCAATCACAAATTACACTCTCCTCTGAAAGATTATTTTGAGCAACCAACAACTGCAACTGGTAAAGTCCGTGACAACCCTGGCAAATCCTAGATCCAGCTCCCTCTTCTAACCTTCTCTCCTGTGGGCACCAGGAGTCTGGACGGCTCTGGCAGGGTCAAGGGAAATAACCTGCGAGGAGCTTCAGGAACGCATGACCCTGTCCTCGCCGACACTCACTAAGGTCTGTTCCCTGCTCTGGTCCTAGGCAGGGCTGGATGGGAACCCACCTCTCTCATCTCCATATTAGGGGACTCGAGGAGGCTCCCAAGGTTTGTAATTCCATACCTCTGTCCTCGAATCCACTCTCCGTCTCTCTTAAAGGAGACAGCAGGAAGATGAAGCCATCTCCTGGGCTCATTTCGGTTCTTTTCTTCTCTGTTTCCAACAGTGCTTATTCTCAGCTCATTCTGCCACCCTAGTGGACTTGTGAGTAGCCTCCTGGATCTTGAAACTCTAGGATATCTGCTTCTCCCTTAAGATTAGATATACAGTCAATTTAGGTCAAAGGAGAAGCACCTCATTTAACACACACACAGATACACAGACACACAACCCAAGGAATCCATTTGCAACAACTCACCCCAGAGATCTTCTCTCAATTATTCCAGGAGGAACACAGATCCACATGCTTCTCATGGAGACCAGGATATTTTTCTGTGTTTGCTCTGGTGCGGTCAGAGCAACTTAAGGCCAGTCAAACAGGATAGACTGTCCACCTCTACCTTCCCAGGCAGGTTTCCAGAACCCCTGAGCAGCTCAGGCACTCAGAAGGATACTTTCCCTTGAGTCCATAGCCTTAGAAGGTGCTGTTGCTGTGCAAATATTTGTATCCCTCAAGAGGCTTGTTAAGGAGGGTGGCTGGGCAACAGAGGCCGTTCTGCTCTCGCTTTCTTTCCTGAGTCAGCACTTAACAGTGTCTGATACTTTGAATTGAATAAACCATAAAATAAGCAATGGCCCCAAAGATCAAAGGTCACACTGGACATTGCAGAGCAAGTAGTAATACCCAGGCCTCATTTCTGGATGGGAGGGGGCAAATGAATCTCCGTTTCTATGCACAGGAGAGAACTGGTTAAATACAGTTCCCCTGACTTCCCAGCAAAAGTTATATCCCCCCCCCCAGAATTTTGGAAAGCATAGGTAATTACTGCAGGTGTTTACTATTCAGAAATCAGTCTTTAAGTCTTTAAGCATTTTTTTTTACCCTTTTCCTTTGTATTGGCGTAGCCAATTAATATTGTGACAGTTTCAGGTGAGCAGCGACTCGGCCAGCATATCCATGTATCCATTCTGCCCCAAACTCCCCTCCCCTCCAGGCCGCCGCATAATATTAAGCAGGGGTCCCTGTGCTCCACAGTAGGTCCTTGTTGAACCAGGTGCATTTTTAAGGGCCTGTAAATCTTTTTCAATCAAAAATTTACTAAGTTTCAATGATAAAAGACTCACATGGATAGTGAGAGTGATCAGAATAAAACGCACGTCACATTCACTAGCTGATACCCCAGCGGTCAGTTTTGAAAGGATGACATAGGGTGTGTTCACCTCAGAAGCTTTCAGCCTGAATTCTAGGAAGCTTTAGGACTGGAAAGCAGAGTACAGGATAAGCAAATAGATGAGTAGGTTAAGCATGGCTTTGGGTGCTCACTGCTAAGGTAAAGCTTAAGTAAATAAAGTGAGGAATTATTTCACACTATAAAACCTTCGGCAGACTTTACAAATCCTTGCTCTACCCGCATAACACCCACGTGTTTCTGTCTCCAGCAACGTGCCAAGCCTCGCACGCCTGCCCCGGGGGAGAAGACGATGGTGTGGACCAGCTCTGAGGCTGAACTGCTGCTGAGTTCTCATCACGGCAGGGACTCCCTTTCCATGTCAGAAGCAGATGTGCAAGAAAGGATCGGACCTAAGGGCTCCGGGTCATTTCTGCAGTGATCCACCAGCCTCAGCTACTCCATGCAGTGAGGGGTGACTGCACGCTAGAGCTGCGGGTCGGGGCAGAGAGAGAGAGTTTGCAATGAGACACAGCCCCTCCCCTCAAGACTCTAACCCTCTATCAGGTGGATAATACATGTATCAAAAAAACAAGGAGAATTTAACAGTAGCAAGGGGAACATGTATAGGCTCTCTCTGCCCATCCAAGGCTGCTCCAAGCATGAACCGTTTCCCTCTTCCTCCCGCAAGCCCTGTGGGGTGGAGGGGTCTCCCCTTTGTTCTGACTATTGACAAGCCAGGAAAGGCTCCTAGGCTGACTTCCAGAAGCCTTGCAAGCTTCATCTTGTCTCCCAGTAGTACTGGGGGCATGTAGTTTGTTAACTGCCTTAGATCACTTTGTAGAATATGTGATGCTTTTACAAGAAGGTGTTTACTAAGTTCAGCATGTCTGAACTCACACTCTTTCATTTTCCCCAAACCTGCTTCTCATCTAGATCACCCTATTCTGGTTAATGGCAGCTCCCGTCCCAGAGCTGGAACCCTGGAGTCACCTTTGCTGAGTTGCTCAGACCCTCCCTGCTTTGTCTTTCTGCTTTGCTGGTCGAGTGTTGTTGTTATCCAGTCGCTAACTCGTGTCCGACTTTTTGTGACTTCATGGACTACAGCTCGCCTGGCTTCCCTGTCTCACCAGCTCCCAGAGCTTGCTCAAACTCACGTCCATCAAGTCGGTGATGCCATCCAACCATCTCATCCCCTGTTGTCCCCTTCTCCTCCTGCCTTCAATCTTTTCCAGCATCAGGGTCTTTTCCAGTGAGTCAGCCCTTCCCATCAGGTGGCCAAAGTATTAGAGCTTCAGCTTCAGCAACAGACCTTCCAATGAATATTCAGAGTTAATTTCCTTTGGTATTGACTGGATGGATCTCCTTGCTATCTAAGGGACTCTCAAGAGTCTTCTCTAGCACCACAGTTTGAAAGCATCAGTTCTTTGGTGCTCAGTCTTCTTTATGGTCCAACTCTCACATCATTACATGACTACTGGAAAAATCATAGCTTTGACTATAGGGCCTTTGTTGGCAAACTGCTATCTCTGCTTTTTAATATGTTGTCTAGATTTGACAGAGCTTTCCTTCCAAGGAGCAAGTGTCTTTTAATTTCGTGGCCGCGGTCACCATCAGTCACTTTATTCCTTCAGAATGCCTTCCTGGCTCATTCTCTAGTTTCCATTCACATGTTTGCCATCGTGGGGTGTACACAGTATATTATGAATCTGGGATATGGAAATAGGCTTCCAAGTCCCCCTCCCCCCTCTCCATCTCCTTCTGCACCGTTGTATACACTGCTGCCACAGTGAGTTCCCAAAGCAGAGTTCTCTAGATAACCCCACCACAGCCAGCCTCATGGAGCTGGTGGTACCTGTTCCATCTATTCACCCACCCAGGCACCCACCCAGCCATACAGGCACACACATACAGAGGTGCACAGAGAGGCACACACATGCACAACCAGGAATCCACACAGAAACACACAGCCACGCACAGCCACAGAGGACCACACAGGCACACGCATGCACAGGCACACACAGGCACACACACATATACACAGGAACACAGGCATACACATACACAGAGGACACACACAGGCACACGCATACACAGCCACACACATGTACACACAGGCACACACATATATACCCAGGAACACAGGCATACACATACACAGAGGACACACACAGACACACACATACACAGGCACACACATGTACACACAGGCACACACATATATACACAGGAACACAGAGGCATACACATACAGAGGACACACACAGGCACACGCATACACAGACACACACAGGCACACACATATGCACATAGGAACACAGAGGCATACACATACACAGAGGTGCACACACAGGCACACAAATATATACATAGGAATATAGGCATACACATATATACATAGGAACACAGGCATACACATACACAGAGGACACACACAGGCACACGCATACACAGACACACACATGCACACACAGGGACACACACATATACACAGGAACACAGCTGTCTCTTATACACATCTCCTTGCCTCCATCACAGTTCTCACATCAAGAGGACGAGATCTTTTCTCTGCCCTTTTCACACTTGACTGTCTTCCCTCTCCTAAAAAGCTCACCTGGGGGAAGCTCAGCTTAGCACTGAGCTGGTGGTGGGTGAGCCCTGGGGGCCCAGAGCCACCTGCTCCTCCAGACCCCCGGAAGTCAGGCGTCCAGGCAGAGATGGTGGACGGAAGGGGAGCCAGAGTTGCCCATAGCAAGAAGTGACTACTTGCCCTGGTTCACCCGATGCAGCAGGCCTGCCCCAGCGCCATCCTCAGAGCCCTGATGGGATGGCAGGTCCGCGTGAGGCACCCACCTCTCCCACAGCCCTGCCTCCCTGCCCGGCAAGCTTCCTCCTCAACTTCTTGCCTGCTCAGCACCTTGACACCTTCAGGGGACCCCAGGGTCTCCTGTGTCTCCAATCCCTCCCCTGCAGTGTCTAAAGCTGCCCAGTGTTGGGATATATGTCCCTGGTGGGACTGTCCAGCGTGAGGATCAGAGGCTGTCCCGCAATGGCTGGGCCACAGTATCATCGGTCATCTTCCTGTGAGCCTTTCAGCCTCCAGCAGGTGGGTCATCTGGGCCCGTGGCCCTCTCGGACGGCTGCTGCAGAAGTCGAAGCTGTGGCCCACGTCCTCCTAATTTAAGCAAGGGCTTCATCAAGGCCTGGAAGGGCAGGATTCAGGGATTGAGGGGTACAAGTTCAAGTCCTCAGGCCTCCTCTGTGAGCAAATACAATAGAGGAGAAAAGCCCTTCATTTTTGCAAGGCCAGGATGAGCGCAGGGAGAAAGGTCCTCTTTACCTTGAGGCCTCACCTGGCCAGTGACAACCCTCAGGTGTCCAGGTGGGCTGGGCCATCCTCCCCTACACAGGGTTGATGGGCTCACTCCTCACCCAGAAGCCTCAAGGCAAAGACTGGGCTGTGTCCCCAGGAGAGGGGACCACAGGCTGGGCCAGGGGACATTCCTGAACTGGAATCAAAGGAATCAGTGGTAGAGACTGAGGGAGCTGGAGGCAGAGCCTGACCCCAGATAAGGGAGGAAGGTGCGTGGCAATGCCATGGTCCCTGGTGAGCATAGGACCAGAGATGGAGAGGCTGGAGCAAGGAGAATGCTAAACGCTGGGCTCTGAGCCAGAAGCTTCTAGTGTGTGGAAGGTGCCAAGTTCAGCTTCAACATGCTGGAGGCTACATCCAACACAAGTAAGTGTAAGAGAAGATGGAAACTTGGAAATCGTTCTGTGCTGGGCTGAGCACTGACTCCTCAGAGAGGATGACCGTAAAGCAAGCACTCAAAACACAACTGCGATGAGTCTCAGTATTGAGGGGGGTTGAGAAAAGGAGAGCTGCCTGCCATCCGCATCCTCAGGACGAGGGGCGCTGGGTTGCCATCCCAGTCTGTTTCAGCGTCCCTGAGAAGGAGCTCAGTGAATACTTGAATGAATGATTGAATACATGCACACACTGGAGGGCCCTCCTTTTAATCTCAGGCCAAAAATAACTCCCTTTCAACTTGGGCATTACACCTGACATGTGTGCTTGTAAAGAAGCCATATGATTGTTTTCGGCTTGCGATGAATAAATTTACTCTGTAGAATATTGCAAGCCACTGCCCCGCTCAGGACTGGAGGCGCCAATCGGGGAGTGAATTGAGGCTCTACCGTCAGCTGCGCTTGCCTGCCGGGTGGCCCCTGAGCTACTAGGCTTGCCCATGTTTATTTCTGTAGCAAGACTGCCTGTCACATTTTTGCAAATGCATTTGCTTGAACTCAAACCAGTTCAAAATGGTTTGACCCCAAGTCAGTGTTCCTGGACCCCCTCCACTGGCGAACACGGCCTGCCTTCTCCCCATCGACCCCACAGACACGCTAGAGGAGCATGCCTGGCCCCCGAGGCCCCAGGAACAGGGCAGGGAGCGTCTCCAAGTCCGGCGCCCACCTCCAGGTCTCGAGTCCCCTGTGGCCCTGTCATCCTGGGGGAGAGCTGAGAGTGCAGTCTGATAGCTGTGGGGCTGGAGAGAACCACCTCGTAGCATCAGAAGAAACCCAACAAAGCCCTTTATCGGGTGCAGGAGCTTCCTCTGCAGTGTGGTCCTTCCTACAACACCCGTCCCCAGCCACCCTTCCCAGCCCCTTCCTGGACACACATTGCCCTGGAAACCAGAATGCTTTCCCAAACATCACCCTATTCCCACGGCGATCAGGAACTCTCTGGAAATAGGTGGAGACCTTGGGATTGTTCTTACAGAAGACGGAGTGGGAAGAGAGGAAGAGTGGACACATTTTCCACGATCGTCTCTGTAGGAAACCGAGTGACACCTCTGACTCCGTATAGAAACCCAAGAAGAGTGGAAATCCAAATCCCAGCACCAATCAGAGCTTTACGGGCCGGTTTGCAAAAGGAGCCAGCCACTGGTGGCTTTGTCTCCACGGATGACTTTCCTGGCGCTGGATGACAGGCCAAAACTCGGCCCTCAGGGACAGTGACAATGACAGCGGACACCCCCGCAGCCCCCGGGCCTCACGTCCTGGACCACAGGCCAGATAAGGAAGGCGTGGGCGGCAGCTGGCTGCGAGCAGATGTCCAGTCTGATACTGGCCTGCAGGAGGACAGGGAGGGCCCGGGGTAGTGATACAATGAGATTGGAAACGAGAGAAACACAAGACCACCACTCCCTTTGCACATTTATTCACATGCAATGTGCAGACTGATGCTTTGCTGACTTAAAGCCCCAAAGAGAGCTGTCACATCCTGGGGCAAGATACGTGCTTTCCTTCATAATCTTTCTGGGTCTGGGGACCAGACCAGTAGGATGTCGTCTCTGCCTGGGGACAGGCAGGATCCTCCAGAGCTCTCCCTGCTCGAGACAGGCTGCCCCAGGCAGGGACACTGAGGTCCAGGCCCCCGGCCCTCTGTACTCTGCTCCAGAATCTTCCACCTGAGTCCTCTGTGCTCTCTGCCTTTTAGCCCAGACACCGCACATTGGAACCTGACTTCACCAGCTCTCCTTCCCCACAGGCGTCCCGTGGGGCCACCCTGGCTCTGCCCCGACTCCACGTGATCCTGCCCGCCATCCTCGTTTCCACGGGCTGACGCCCCGACACTCTCAGTTCCTGTGAGCTCGCCCCAGCTGCCTGGGCCCCTGTCCAAGCGTTGACAAGCCCCACACGCCCAGAAAAGCCTGAACGACCACAGAGACGCCCCCGTCCCCACTTCCTGTCTGGAAGCAGCTTCCCAACTGAGCCTGGAGGGAGGGGAGAAGCTTCCACAGCAGGTTAAGAAAGGCCGGCAGGGAGCAGAGGCTGCCGCGGGCCCAGCATGGTCATCAGACAGCCCGAGGCTCACATATCAGGGTTCACGTCCACAGGTCAGCCTCCTCCGGGGGCCCAGCCTTCCGGCCCAGGCCTGATAGGGGGGCCAGCGTGAGAAGCTCTGGTCCAAACAGGGACACTCCACTCTGAGCGAGCAGTCGAGAGTGCTGGGCGCATGCACACACACACTCAGAGGCACACGCATGTGTACACATGAACCCACACAGAAACACACAGGCACACACATACAGAGGTGCACAGAGAGGCACACACATGCACAACCAGGAATCCACACAGAAACACACAGCCACGCACAGCCACAGAGGACCACACAGGCACACGCATGCACAGGCACACACAGGCACACACACATATACACAGGAACACAGGCATACACATACACAGAGGACACACACAGGCACACGCATACACAGCCACACACATGTACACACAGGCACACACATATATACCCAGGAACACAGGCATACACATACACAGAGGACACACACAGACACACACATACACAGGCACACACATGTACACACAGGCACACACATATATACACAGGAACACAGAGGCATACACATACAGAGGACACACACAGGCACACGCATACACAGACACACACAGGCACACACATATGCACATAGGAACACAGAGGCATACACATACACAGAGGTGCACACACAGGCACACAAATATATACATAGGAATATAGGCATACACATATATACATAGGAACACAGGCATACACATACACAGAGGACACACACAGGCACACGCATACACAGACACACACATGCACACACAGGGACACACACATATACACAGGAACACAGAGGCATACACATACACAGAGGACACACATGTACACCCAGGAACACACAGGCACACACATATACGAGCACATACATGTATACACAGGGGCACACACAGGCACGCACATACACAGAGGTACGCGCAGAGGCATACACATATACGAGCACATGCAGAGGCACACACATGTACACACAGGCATACACACATACACAGAGGACAAGGAGTACGAGTGGGGACCCTGCTTCCTCAGGGCCTGCGCGTTTCAGCCTCGGCCTGCCCGTCACTTTGTGTGCTGTGGATAAGAAAGCTGTGGTACATATACACAATGGAGTATTACTCAGCCATTAAAAAGAATTCATTTCAATCAGTTCTAATGAGATGGATGAAACCGGAGCCGATTATACAGAGTGAAGTAAGCCAGAAAGAAAAACACCAGTACAGTATACTGACACATATATATGGAATTTAGAAAGATGGTAATGATGACCCTGTATGCGAGATAGCAAGAGACACAGATGTATAGAACGGACTTTGGACTCTGAGGGAGAGGGAGAGGGTGGGATGATTTGGGAGAATGGCATTGAAACGTGTATACTATCATGTAAGAAATGAAGCGCCAGCCTATGTTCCATACAGGATACAGGATGCTTGGGGCTGGTGCACGGGGATAATCCAGAGAGAGGATATGGGGTGGGAGGTGGGAGGGGGATTCAGGATTGGGAGCTCGTATACACCCATGGCGGATTCATGTCAATGTATGGCAAAACCAATACGGTATTGGTAAAGTAAAATAAAGTAAAAATAAAATTTAAAATAAATAAACAAAGCAGACAAAAATCCTCCCCCCCCCCAAAAAAAAGCGGAAGTGGGGCTAAGCGAGGAAACGGTGCTGGATTCGGGGGATGCGGTGGTGGGAATTGTCCCTGCGCTGGGCAAAGGACCACAGACGCAGTGCGTGGAGGCAGCCCCACCCTCACCTCACTGCAGCGGTGAGCCCCAGCTGCACCCGCTGTCCCGCAGGTCACAGCAGGCTCCGCTCGGTGCCCGGCTCTGCTGACCGTGGGCTCAGGAGTGAGCAGGAAGGCTGCCCTGCCCACAGGGCCCTTCACTTGATTAGTGACCAGAACAGACACGGAAAGGATGGGGGAGGGACCCAGGGGTGCTCAGGGGAGGAGGCAGGGACAGAGTGCGCAGGGAATGACTGTGGTGAGGAGCTGGGATTTTATTCCAAATACAATCTTGAGCTTGTAGCTGGTTTGAAGGAGAAGGAAAATAGGAATTCTTGTAAGGCACCACCCTCGCTGTTGTGTAGTTGCAGGAGGCGGTGCGTCGGGGTGGGCCAGGGGGCACAGTCTCTGGCAGGGACCCTGGGCATGCGGAGAAGCTGGAAGGTGGAGGACGTGAGATCCACGCGTGAGTGGGCAGGCGGAGGGAGGAGCCGAGGGGCCACAGTGCTGAGGCTCGAGCTGGAGCAGCTGAGTGAACGGGGTCCTGGGGCACACAGGCAGGAAGCCGCTGCAAATGCTCACTCCCTGGGGCTCATTCAGAGAGGAAGCAAGAAGAAGAGCCTGGAGACCATCCACATGCAGGGAACTCCGGGCCCAGAGGCTTGGTCGGGATAAGCTCAGAGCACGAGCAAGACCAGAAGGAGGTGGAATAGTGTCAGACTGGCTCCTCCTGCGCCCTGGATGTGTGGGTGGAGACCCCAGGTGGAAGCTGGGTCCTTGCACACAGACGGTGGTGGAGACAGGCCCAGCTGGCCCGGGGCATCCTCTCAGCAGAGACCGCCAAGGGAAGGCAGGGTGGATGCACCTTCCGCCTTCGGCGTCGAGTTTGGGTTATAACTGACGTACATTTAAGAATGAAAGAACGGGCTTCTTCTACCCCAGAAACTTCTGGGACTAGGTTTCCAGCATCCCAGGAAGGCAGGCTTCTGGTACTTCCATCTTACAAGAGGCACAGAAAGGTGGGCTGCCCCCAGGGAAACACCTTGGGCTGCCCACCAGGTTGACTTGTGGGCTAGAATGTAGCACAACGGCCTACCATCCAGCATCAATCATGTTAGGGCCAAGCCAGGTCAGTGACTGGGCTGGGCAGCCCTTCCCTGTCCCCATGCATGTAGCCTTATTCATGGAGTGATCAGGGGTCTCTCTGCTCATAGGAGCTTGCTCGTGGCTGCAGAGGTTCTTTAATCCCAGTGGAGGTGAAAGGATTAGAATGGAAATATCTGGTTGAGGAAAAAAAAAATGGCTGAAATACACACACACACACACACTGGCTGAAATACACAAAAGTTCATAATGTCTTATTATTCAGTTCAGTTCAGTCGCTCAGTCGTGTCCGACTCTTTGCGACCCCATGAATCGCAGCACACCAGGCTTCCCTGTCCATCACAAACTCCCGGAGTTCACTCAGACTCATATCCATTGAGTCAGTGATACCATCCAGCCACAGGAGGAGAAGGCAGCATCAGAGTCTTTTCCAATGAGTCAACTCCTCGCATGAGGTGGCCAAAGAACTGGAATTTCAGCTTTAGCATCATTCCTTCCAAAGAAATCCCATGACTGATCTCCTTCAGAATGGACTGGTTGGATCTCCTTGCAGTCCAAGGGACTCTCAAGAGTCTTCTCCAACACCACAGCTCAAAAACATCAATTCTTTGGCGCTCAGCCTTCTTCACAGTTCAACTCTCACATCCATACATGACCACAGGAAAAACCATAG
>SJYT01074402.1:427295-621383 GCA_006410635.1 Cephalophus harveyi | reverse complement strand
TCTTCTCTTGTGTTGTTGGAAGACGGTGTTTGCTATGACCAGTGCATTTTCTTGGCAAAACTCTATTAGTCTTTGCCCTGCTTCATTCTGCATTCCAAGGCCAAATTTGCCTGTTACTCCAGGTGTTTCTTGACTTCCCAGTTTTGCGTTCCAGTCCCCTATAATGAAAAGGACATCTTTTTTTGGGTGTTAGTTCTAAAAGGTCTTGTAGGTCTTCATAGAACCATTCAACTTCAACTTCTTCAGCGTTACTGGTTAGGGCATAAACTTGGATTACTGTGATATTTAATAGTTTGCCTTGGAAATGAACAGAGATCATTCTGTCATTTTTGAGATTGCATCCAAGTACTGCATTTCGGACTCTTCTGTTGACCATGATGGCTACTCCATTTCTTCTGAGGGATTCCTGCCCACAGTAGTAGATATAATGGTCATCTGAGTTAAATTCACCCATTCCAGTCCATCTTATTTCGCTGATTCCTAGAATGTCGACATTCACTCTTGCCATCTCTTGTTGACCACTTCCAATTTGCCTTGATTCATGGACCTGACATTCCAGGTTCCTATGCAATATTGCTGTTTACAGCATCGGACCTTGCTTCTATCACCAGTCACATGCACAGCTGGGTATTGTTTTTGCTTTGGCTCCATCCTTTCATTCTTTCTGGAGTTATTTCTCCACTCCATATTGGGTATATGCATATTGGGCATATGCATATTGGGCACCTACTGACCTGGGGAGTTCCTCTTTCAGTATTCTATCATTTTGCCTTTTGATACTGTTCATGAGGTTCTCAAGGCAAGAATATTGAAGTTGTTTTCCATTCCCTTCTCCAATGGACCACATTCTGTCAGACCTCTCCACCATGACCTACCCATCTTGGGCGGCCCCACGGGCAAGGCTTAGTTTCATTAAGTTAGATAAGGCTGTGGTCCTAGTGAGATTAGATTGACTAATTTTCTGTGATTATGGTTTCAGTGTTTCTGCCCTCTGATGCCCTCTTGCAACACCTACCGTCTTACTTAGGTTTCTCTTACCTTGGACCTAGGGTATCTCTTCACGGCTGCTCCAGCAAAGTGCAGCCACTGCTCCTTAACTTGGACGAGGGGTACCTCCTCACTGCCACCCCTCCTGACCTTGAATGTGGAATAGCTCCTCTAGGCCCTCCTGCGCCAGCACAGCCACCGCTCCTTGGACATGGGGTTGCTAGTATTATTAATAGCTATTAATAATTGAATTCATTCTATGTGTTAGGCACCAGGCCAAAAATCTACAGAATTTTCTCATTTCATCCTTACAGAAATCCCAAGAGGCAGACGCTGTGATTCCACTTTATGGAGGACCAAGAAAGAGGTGATCGAGAGTTTAGACATCATTTTATGAAGGGCAAGACCTAGGATGCCCGTAATGCACATTCTTCTCCAGCTCGGGGAGCCCAGGACTGAGTCATCAGGCCCTCGTGGTTCATAGCAGGCAAATGACAGCAGGGAGGAGCCTTATTCTCTTCTCCTGGGGGAGAAAAGGTCCCAGAGAGGGAGCCTCTTGGGTGCTGAAAATGGACAAAATTCGCAATTAGGGAGAAAGTTCAGAAACTGGAGACCAGATACAGACTGCATGGTATGTTGTTTTACCATTTTGTCTCTAATTGCAGACAAAGAGGCATTTTTTATTATTTTTCTAATTCTTTTTTCTATTTTTTGCAATGTGCCTCATGTGGGGTCTTAGTTCCCCGACCGGGGATCAGATCTGTGCCACCTGCCATGGAAGAGTGGCGTCTCAACCACTGGACCGCCAGGGAAGTCCCCAAAGAGGCTTCGGCGGAGATAAACCCTGGCAGCTGCATCCCAGTGCCAGCACTCACGGCAGGCGTGGCCTTTGGCAGGTCTCGTCTACCTTAGTTTGCTCTTGGGCAAGACTAGGGTGGGTGATCAACCCCACATACCACACCGGTGGGTGAGAATTGGAATTTTCCCTGAGCAGAGTCTCCTGGTTCCGTGAGTGACTTAGAGGGAACAGAGCAGTTCCTCCCATGACGAGCACCAGCCTCAAGCTCCAGGATTTATGAAGGTGCTTTGTTTTCCTTCTGAAGTAAGGCCAACTTACTTTTATAGACACAAGCTTCCCAGAAACTGGCAGATCAAGGTGTCTCTGCATTCATTTCTTTTTTTCTCAAGTCTGCAGACATGAGAATAAGATTTCCTTCCCAAAAGGATCCACATCCTCTTTATTCTTAGTCAAGTCTAGTAAATCAAAACCAGAGAATAAAAGAACCCAAAATAACAGGGTCCGCAAGCTTTAGAAGTGGAATAGCACAAAAGCACTCTTTCTCCCAGTTATTTCTGTCACTAATATTTCCTAGCCTCTTGTTTTCAGAATTTTCCTACTACAGAAACTTTAATTTGTTGCTCAGTTGCTCGGTCATGTCCTACTCTTTGCATCCCCATGGACTGCAGTGCACCAAGCTTCCTTGTCTTTAACTGTCTCCCAGAGTCTGCTCATACTCATGACCATTGAGTCAGTGATGCCATCCAACCATCTCATCCTCTGTCATCCCTTTCTCCTCCTGCCTTCACTCTTTCCCAGTATCAGGGTCTGTTCCAGTGGGTCAGCTTTTCGCATCAGGTGGCCAAAGCAGTGGGGCTTCAGCTTCAGTATTAGACCTTCCAATGAACATACAGGGTTGATTTCCTTCAGGACTGACTGGTTTGATCTCCTTCCTGTCTAAAGGATTCTCAAGAGTCTTCAGTTCAGTTTCAGTTCAGTTGCTCAGTCGTGTCCGACTCTTTGCGACCCCATGAATTGCAGCACGCCAGGCCTCCCTGTCCATCACCATCTTCCGCAATTCACTCAGACTCATGTCCATCGAGTCACTGATACCATCCAGCCATCTCATCCCCTGTCGTCCCCTTCTCCTCCTGCCCCCAATACCTCCCAGCATCAGAATCTTTTTCCGATGAATCAACTCTTCGCATGAGGTAGCCAAAGTATTGGAGTTTCAGCTTTAGCATCATTCCTTCCAAAGAAATCCCAGGGCTGATCTCCTTCAGAATAGACTGGTTGGATCTTTTCAGTCCAAGGGACTCTCAAGAGTCTTCTCCAACACCACAGTTCAAAAGCATCAATTCTTCGGCGATCAGCCTTCTTCACAGTCCAACTCTCACATCCATACATGACCACAGGAAAAACCATAGCCTTGACTAGACGGACCTTTGTTGGCAAAGTAATGTCTCTGCTTTTGAATATGCTATCTAGGTTGGTCATAACTTTCCTTCCAAGGAGTAAGTGTCTTTTCATTTCATGGCTGCAATCAGCATCTGCAGTGATTTTGGAGCCCCGAAAAATAAAGTCTGACACTGTTTCCACTGTTTCCCCATATATTTCCCATGAAGTGATGGGACCAGATGCCGTGATCTTCGTTTTCTAAATGTTGAGCTTTAAGCCAACTTTTTCGCTCTCCACTTTCACTTTCATCAAGAGGCTTTTTAGTTCCTCTTCACTTTCTGCCATAAGGGTGGTGTCATCTGCATATCTGAGGTGATTGATATTTCTCCCGGCAAACTTGATTCCAGCTTGTGCTTCTTCCAGCCCAGCGTTTCTCATGATGAACTCTGCATAGAAGTTAAATAAGCAGGGTGACAATATACAGCCTTGATGTACTCCTTTTCCTATTTGGAAAACAGTCTTATTGAGGACCAAAATTTGAAAGCATCAGTTCTCCGGTGCTCAGCCTTTATGATCCAACTCTCACTTCTGTATATGACTACTGGGAAAAAAAAAAACTGTAACAGGGAAGAAATATGACTCCATATTAGACCTGTTTCTTTTCCTGTGCTGAGTCATGCTGGCTCTGCACCTTTTGTAAAAGAATGTTGCCTACAGCCTGAAATATACAGAAGAGCCCATTCTCAGGGCTCTGACCTTTAACACACATTTACATTCATATAGAGAAACAGAGCTGCATAACAGAGAACAACATTTGTCTTGTTGGAGGTTTAAGGGAATATAGTGACCTGACCTATGTGGACAGCTGCAAGAACAAAGGATTCCTGTACTATGAAGTTTGCAACAACTAATCACGCCCTTCCCTCATCTCTGAATATTCAAAGCCCTTTGAAAACTGCTTTGCTGAAACCCTCTGAGGAGCATGGGGGTTTGGGGACAGGAGGCTCCTGTCTCTATGGCCGTTTCTCTGCCCCAAACGCTGACATTTCAGCTTGTTTGGCCTCACTGTGCGTCAGGCACACACACTTGGATTCGGTTAACAAAACTGTGCCATTTGCAGGTTTCTGGGGTCTTGATGGTGTCGGAAATCCAGAAGTACAGCTGGCTCAGGGTGGAGAGCCACAGAGACAGGATCCAAATCCTCTCACCAACAGCGCAAACTCATCAGCTGCTGGGCTCACCGCATCCTGTCCCCCCCGTGAAAGCAGGTGAAGATGCTCCTGGGGGCATGGCACCACGATCAGATGAGGGGCTGGAGCGGCGTGTCCCATGAGCAAGCACCCTCCCTGCGACTTCTCTAGGGGATCAGAGAACATGGGCGCTGCAGCTCAGACACAGCTATCTCCTTAGCTATTAATACAAATTACATGGGAAAAGCACAATTCAATTTCCAGTTCACTGGTATCCCGTGATGAGCCCAGTGGTTCCAGAATTTCTGGCCTGAAAATCCCCAGAGCTCGTGGAGCTGGAAGGCAGAGTTCTGGGAACAGAGTTGGCTGCCTTCAGCCCCATCCCTCTGAGCAGCATCAGCCTGTGGAAGTGATTATCTTTCTTAGTACCAGGCAGCTTTATTGGGATTGTTGGGAACACTTGATCCTTCGAGCTGACTTTAAAAAAAGAGAGAGACAATGGGAGCTGCCGGTGCGGGGCTCTGCTGTGTTCTCCCTCCAAGTCTCAATTTTCTCCCTCTGGGCGACCCTGGCCCAGAACCCAGGAGGTGCATTGCCATCCTGATGATGCCTGTCTGTGCGTGCCCCACGCGGTCTGCCCCCCAGCCTGGCATCTGCGTCTCAAGCGTCAGGGGAGGGGCATCCAGCCTGAGCCTCCTGTAAATGGACCTCACTGACCCGGCTTCCTCCCCTCGTGCCCCCCTCCTAGGCCCCTCCTGCCAGCCTGAGGCCGTGGTGGGTTGAATCCCAGTAAAAGGGAAGTTGCATTTTGCTTTTATGAGTAAGTTCTACTTGTTTGGCTTTGCCAGACAGGTGACCTTAGATGGGAAGAAGGCCTGAGAAGGAGCTGCATGAGGGCGGGTGGCAGGGTCAGGGGTTAGGGGTGACTGTGGGCATGTTTGCTGCAGCCCAGGTATGAGCAGGCCTGAGGTTGGTTGAGGGAAGTCATACCCCTCCCACAGTTAGATAGAAGCCAGGCACAGAAGGGATTCGAAGTGTCCTTCTTACTGAACCAGGCACCTCCTTCACTGGACTCTCCTGCTCTGAGACAGGCATTTCACTGCTGCCTTTCGGCCAAGCAGTAGGAAGACAGTGCCCCCAGCCCTGGAGTCCCAGTTGGCATCTATGCCTTCAGTCAGATTGGATACGGTGGAGAAGATAAGATGGAATAGTATCTTTGCATAAAGCAATAATAACATAGAAATGTTCACACCACTAGGATTTTCCAGCGTATGATGAGCCTGGGGCCCAGAGTTCCAGTAGGAAAATACATGATAAATCTTCTCACCTTCCCCAAAACAGTTCAAGAAGGAGCTGAGTACCAAGGTGACTGGTTTCCACCGTGTGAGACCAAACAGCAACAGAGAATTTGAAAATAGCTTAGATTATTTTATTAATACATAAATTCAGTAAATAACCTTCCTGGAGGGAGAAGGCTGTTGAAGTTTTGAGGTTCTCAAATATTACTTGCTTTGGGGATGGAAGAGTATTTATCAAAATTTCTGCTCGGCTTACCCACCCTGCCAAGGTGTCCTCACAGGCTGCTTCCAAAGGAAATTTACAGGTGACACCAAACATCTGGAAGCTGGATTGTAGCTTCCATTCAGCAGACCAGAGTCATTTGCAACATGACGTCACTCTACACGGATAGAATTGCAATTCTCTACACACAAAGCCTGTTACCCACGATGCCTTTTAGAGAAGAGGGATTATATGAAACAGTTAGGAAGGCCAAAAATGTCTTAAGTGAAAATGTCAAAGGCTATTCGATGAATATTACCTTGAAGACAAACTAAGCTTCTTGGGATTGGGGTCTGTTTGCCAGATAAAATAAAGGATGCCCAGTTCAATTTTAATTTCAGATCATCAATGAATTTTTTTTTAGTGTAGCTCATACAATATTTAAGATAGAGTTACATTAAAAATGTTGGTTGATGTTTATCTGGGAATCAGATTTAACTCAGTGCGCTGTATGCTCATTTGCTAAATCTGACGGTGCTGGATGGAAGCCCTGGGCCCAGCCATTCCATCACACCAGTACTCCTTCTGAAGACTGACTGGTCGTTTCACAGCTTCTGCGTCATGTGTTATGATTCCTAACTGGACATTTTGTTGTTTGACATTTCTAGCTCATGACATCACTTTTCTACAACTGTTCCCTTAACTCTTCATTGTGATCAAGTCCAAATCATTCTTGAGTTGTATAAACCCACAGACGTATGCCATTATTGTTTTTGTTTTGTATGTTTGTTTTACAGAATTTTTTTTTTTTTTCAATCTGCCAATAAGATTTGCACGCTGCTGTGTTTTTAAGGAGAAAACTTGAGTATGGTTAAAGCATCACTTCCACGGTCAGGCAGTTTCACATCGCTTTATGTCTCCTACTATGGAAACTGAGCTTGTTAAATTTCAAGCACAAAATACTTGGCCTGGTTGCAAACTGCCTGGCTGCTTGCAACAGAGCCCCAACCAGCCTAAATGAGGGTTTGCTGGGAGGCCAGGGTTTGCCTCGTGGAACCCAGAGGCAGGTTACACGTGTGCTTCATCAGGAGCCCACCTGCCTTCGTCCCATGCCGCACACCCATTCTACCCTTCTCATCTCTGCTATTTCTGGCCAAAATCTTGGCTTTCTCTGCCCACCGAAGCTGAATAAAAAATACAAAGACAGAGTCTGGAGGAAATAGAAAGGGGGCTTTAATTCTCAGCCAGCAGAGGGGGAGCACAGTAGATTCGTGTCCCGATAACTGTGACCCCCTCCCAAGAGGAGTCTAGGGGTGGTATATAAGATGGGGGTCTTCAGTCACGGTGGTGGATGAGAAGCAAAGACGTAGGATCTTATCTACTTCCTCTTGCATTGTTTCAAAACGCGGCAAAGGCTGGCGTCAGGCAGCCTCTGGCAGCCTGGTGGCCTAGGCGTTGGATCCATTGTCTGTTATATACTGTACTCTGGCCTTCTTCTGATACGTGAAAAAGAGAAACTACAAGGGGTGCTCTGCAGAGTGCATGCGTGTGCATTCTAAGCCCCTTCAGTTCACCACCCAACTCCTGCGATCCCGTGGACTGTAGCCCACCAGGCTTCCCTGTCCATGGGATTCTCCAGGCAGCAATACTGGAGCGGGTTGCCATTTCCTTCTCCGTGGGATCTTCCCGACCCAGAGACAGAACCTGAGTCTCATGTCTCCTGCATAGGCAGGCAGGTTCTTTACACTAGCGCCATCTGGGAAGTCCCAACTACAGATGAGGAACAGTTAAAGTAAAAATTAGGCATGTTCAGGCCTGCTCACTGTTCTCTATCTTCTTTGTTCTCAGGAAAGAGAATGAAAAACTCATTCCTCGTTTTCCCTTTTCACTACACCACCACGGGTCCTCTGCGTCCCGGTAGAATTCCCTCCCTCACAGTCCAGTTTCAATGACCCCTTGGGTTTCCCAGCTCCACATTTAGTTACTTCTTTCCCCAAATAGGAATTGGATTCACTGGGTTCCAGGTCCAAATGATGGGGAGAGCCTCTGATTGGCTTAGGGCCGATTAGCTGGGTAGAGTCGCTCATGGATTCGTGGCTCTGGGAGCTGGTCACAGCAAAGTGGGAGGTGGAGCCCTGGGAGAAGATGCTCCATGGTGAGTGAATCCATGATGCATTCACAGATACAATCTTGGATACACTCTAAGGCAACACAAGGATTCTGATAATAAGGTTGGAGGAGAGAGCTTCCAGCTCCAATCTCTGAATCAGCTAATCTACCGGTCACCATCTCTGCTATTAGACTCTGAACCGAAGTATATTTTGGAGTGTTATGTACCCTGCAGCCATCATTCTGAACACACCACCAAGAAACTCATCCTGTCGACACACGCCACCACATTTCTGGAAATAAACATTATCAATTCATTTCAGGAACTTCAAACCATTGCCAGTTGGTAAGTAGGTTTCGGTTACTATGCAAATAGTGGAGATCATCAACTGGGCATGATCAGAGGAAATCCGCATACTTGCTAATGAGAATGTATCAGAATGAGTGTGTGGTAGGTATAAACTCTCTGGAGACTGTAAATCAGCAAAGCCCCACACCGAGAATTCCATACACACATGTACCCACATGAAGCCACTGGATGCTTCTCTTGGCTGAAACGTGACACATCCCCACCCTAGCCTCCTCTTCCGTCTATATATGTTTGTCTATTTTGATACCTCATTAATGCATGCCCCTGGAGACCAAGTAGAAAATAGCCATGAGCAGAAAGAAAACAATTGCCTGTGTTACCCCACCACCCACAGATAAAACATAATCATAGTTTTTAAAAGTGGGATGAATCTGTACACCTAGCCACCCTAAAATATCATGAGCATCCTTGCATGTCAATAAGCAGGTTTTAGGGCCACGCGGTTTTGCATTTTCAGCGCATGGGCACACCGTCGTGGTTTCCCCTGGCTCCTCACTGTTGCATAGTTTGACTGTTGTAATCAAGGCTGTAATTTTCTCATGGTGGTAATCAAGGCTGTAATATGCAGCATACCCCCTCGGGCTGAATTTTTGTACAACATGATACTTTTTAATAGTTTATAATTGGGGTTTTGATTTCGTCTTTGACCCAGTCATTACATAAGACTGTTTTGTTTTGTCTTGCTTTGTTTTAATTTTCCTATTTATGTATCTTTGTCATCTTGCTTGTTTTACGGCACTGTGGTCAAAGAATGTGCATAGTGCTATTTCTGCTCTTTATAATTTATTGAGTTTTTAAAAGATAGTTAAATACACAGGCCATTTTTGTAGCTGTCCCATGGGGTGGTTAGATGATACCGGATTGTCTCCTTGGAGAGCACGCCAGTGGACTTTCCCTCTCAAACCTACGTTATTAATTATGGTATTCGAATCCTCATTCTCATTTTTTTCCCTTAAGTAATCTCTTAAAGAAATGAGGCCCCTGCTCTTTATTTCTGGCACGCTCTCGCTCTAACACCAAGTCAGAGTGTGCTGTGGTTGCTGTTGCTCGGTTTGGCCCGAAGGTCCAGGGCAGATGTGTTCTGGGATCTGCTTGACGAGCATTCTTCATGTGTTAGATATTTTCCTTCAGCAACAAAATTGTAGTAGGGAAGAAGATTCCATAGTGGGCCTGTTTATTTTATTTTAGCCTTTGTATTCTACTGCTTTTGTTAGAGGTCAACAGTATTGCCTATAGCCTGAAATACACAAGCAAGCCCACACTCAAGGCTCTGATTTTTCAAGGTATAATTCTTTTCCATTCATACAGAGATTAAAAAGTTGCAGAACAGAGAATAACATCTGTCCTATTGGACGTTTACAGGCACTTGGTAATCTGACCTAGGAGGACAGCTGAAAAAACAGAGGATTTTTACACCAACCCCACCTCCTCTCCTTTTGGTATAAAGAAGCCTGATTTCTAATTTGGGAAGATAGTTCTTTGGGACAGTAGTCCACCATCTCAGTCTGCCGGCTTTCTGAATAAAGTCACTATTCTTTCAGGCCTTGGTTTATTGACCTGTCATGTGGCAAGCAGTACGAGCTTAGACTCAGTAACAAAATCATAGTTCATTGAAACACCACTATCTCTCATTCACAACTATTGCATTTTTTCCAATATCTTTTATCTCTTCACTTTTCATACTTCATCCTAAAAGAGATTCTAAAATGTGCCTGTTTCAATCTTTTTAATTCCAATTGACTTTGACCTTTCCTAATCCCATTTTAAATTCCGTTGTCCTTTATTTTCTCTAGCCATTTCTTCCTTCTTCATTTCTGTCTTAGCATCTCCTGGTTTATATCTTACTGTGCAGAGTCTGTAAAAGGGGAAAGAAGATGATGTCTAAATGTCCCTTCTGTTTCCTGTAATAAATTTTTATAATCTGTTCTCTCCCTGTTGATTGCAACATGAGTTTGTCTCCTCCTGTGTCTTAGAATATTCTCATGGTGAATGTGCTGGTCTGAGACGTCACAGGATGTTTTCTGGCTGAAAACAGATCTCTGGGCTACTCCTGTCCAGGCATGGTTATTCTCTCGCCCCCAGGCACCAGACCTGCGGCTGGAGGGCGGGTCCCTGCACATTTATACCAACAGTGCCAAGTCTCAGGGGTTTAGCTGTGAGTGTGGCCTTGGTCAGCCCTTGATGTCTTGTTTTATTGGCAAACCCTCACACCAATACCCAGTTGGTCACATCTAGCTGTGTGTCCCATCAGCTACTACTCCAGCACCAAGGTGGCACTGGCTGGTCCTCTCATGCCACGTGGGATGAGGGCTTCGAACGGACTGTGGGTCTCAAAAGTGCTCAGTGAAATCCTGCTGAGGTCAGGAGGAGCTACTTAGAGATGAGTTCCTCCTCAGTGCATTAGACCTGCCTGAGGGTCACTGCAGGCTGGGGCAGAGGAAGGCCAAGTGACGTCTCTCATCTTGAGCCCTGCCTTCCGCAGCCCAGTGAGTTTCCCCAAAACAACCCCCACCAATCCCCACAAGCCTCGCTGATTTCTGGGAAAAGATGAGGGTTCTTCTCTGTCCACCTTGTCTCACCTACATCCCATGCAGCAGAAAGCCTTCAGTATTCTCAGCCATGGAGCCTGCAGCCTCTACTCTGAATGCTGGAAACATTTACTTCCAGCAATTGAACATTTTTGTCTTAATTGATTAATCCTTGCCATCAGTTGCAGGGAGAGAGAGAGAGAAGTGAATCTTACCCCCATGATGTTCATAGGAATAATAATAATAGCTAGTAAACTAAATTTAAAAATAAATATTTTTAATTAAAAAATGATTTTGATTAAAAAAAAAAAAAAGCTAGTAAACTAATAAGGACTTCCCAGGTGGTGCAGAATGCACCTACTTTAATGCAGGGGGTGCAAGAAACTCAGGTTCAGTTCCTATGTCGGGAGATACCCCAGAGAAGGAAATGGCAACCTGCTCCATTATTCTTACCTGGAGAATTCGATGGATAGGAACCTGGTGGGTTACAGTCCATGGGGTCACCAAGAGTCGGACATGACGGTACACACACACAAACTAATAAGGCACTAATTATACACCAAGAACGGGCTTAAGCATCCAATAGACATCAATCTATTTCATCTTCATGAAGCTGGTACTGTTATTTTTATTCCCCTTTTACAGAGAAGGAGACTAAGGCACACAGCACAGACGCTAATCCCTTATTTCCAGTCATGCAGCTGCCATGTGGTTCCAACAGATCAAATTCAGCCCAGCTCAAGTCTGCATCTCAATACACCTTTTATGCCTTTAACCCAAAGCATGTAAGTGGCCCCAGTTGCTTTATGTTCCAGTACTGGGTTCTTCAAATGACTGAGCAGGAAGAACACAGGAAATGGTAGCATGAGCTTAAATCCCGGCCCCCACACACAATATTGGAGTGGATCCTCGGGCCATCTGTTGGTTATAAGATAACTAGTTTGTAGAGACAAGAGCCCACACCCGTGCCACCCAGCTCTGTGCCAGGGCTGGTGGAAAAACACTGGCTTCCTCGTGATCAGGAAAACTCTTTGAAGTGGCCTTTCCAAAGTGGTGCTTCAGAGAAGCATTTGACTAAATAACCACTGCTTTGTTGCACGTAAGACACAGGAAAACCTCCTGTCTGCACACGGGGCTGTCCGGACTTCAAACTCCAAACTTGGCTCCTCTTTTTAATCTCTTCAACAAGCTCTGCCTGGCACATTCTCCATCTCGGGCACAATATAAATTTTAAAAGAAATACAACTCGGCAATCATAAAAGATTCCAAGAAAATGCTAAATAACTATCTTACAGTCAGTGCCCAAGAATAGCAGAGCACTGGGTGGTATTAATAATAATATTCAGGTGCCCTTCAGATAGGTGAAGATGCCCCAGAGGTTTATCTGAACAACTCCTTTTTCTGATTTCTCTACCAGCCACCCAGGCTTCCCAGGTGGCTCAGACAGTAAAGAATCTGCCTGCCAAGAAGGAGACGTGGGTTCGATCCCTGGTCAGGAAGATACCCTGGAGAAGGAAATGACAACCCACTCCAGTATTCTTGCCCAGAGAACTCCATGGACAGAGGAGAGTGGCAGGCTATCGTCCATGGGGTCACAAGGAGTCAAATGCAACGGAGCGCGCATGCAGCCTACCAACCATCCACCCACCTTCCTGCACACGCCCCACACAAGTGTGAATTACTCTGGAGACCGTGGAAAACTCACTACCATTTCTTTCCCCAATTGGGATGCCTCCCAACTGCCTGTTCTCTAGCTACCAAACGCCAACTCCATTACTAAAGAATCAAAGTGTTTAAAAGATACTTTGCCCAATTAATGCCATGACACACAAACAGAAGTGTCTGCGGGGTTTCTACTTTCCCTATTTAAAGATCTCCATGGAGAAATAAACAAATACTATCTATTCACCAACATTTAGATAGGAGGTTGGGAAGGCATCCCCAAGTGAGGAAGAGAAATTTCTGCAATCAGAAGGTGTGTGATTAATTTGGAGGATCCGTGGTCTTCCTGGGTGATCTCAGGCAAGTTTCTGTGCTTCAGCTGCCTTTCCCAATCTGTAAAATCTTCCAGGGATACTAAGATCAGTCAAGGAATGTCTGTAAAGTTCTTTGAACTCCTAGAGTTAGACATTAAATAAATACCCAGTGTTATTAGAACTTCATTGAGGCAATAGAATGTTCAAAATGGGACTTTATTATAAATACTCTCTGACGTTTGCCAAGAATAAATTGAATGGGCAAAGGCAACACACTTGGCTGTAACTTAATCCAAACTTGGCTTTTTTTTTTTTGCCAAAACTTGGCATCATGATTCATGAATAGAGAGCTTTGGAGAGAACATGAAAGGGTCTATTCTTTTGAGCCAACTCTTCAGCTAAATTTCCATATCTTCCATTTATTTGTTCTATTCTTTAAATTGCTGCTTTATAGCAGAAAGCAAAAGTACAAAATAAAAATAAAGGTTCATCAGCCTGTTTGCCTTTTCCTGTAATGAATAAAACTGAAAGCAAATTGATTTAATGACCACAAAATCAACCCCACATCGACTGACTAAGATGGATAAAAACCAAGATTCCCTTTTCTAAGTTCTCACAGCAAAAGCTACAGCAGGATTAAACTGACTTTGCACGGTGACAATAACTATGTTCTCTGAGTTGATCAGAGAAAGCTATGCCTTCAATCAAATTAGATGCGTTTTAAAGTCTGACCCCTTATATAGAAATCCTGACTTTCCTTGAGTTGGAATGAAGTTTAGAATTGCAAACTCAAAACGTTTGCCTGGCCTCGAAGCTTGCATTATGATTTGGAGGTTTTATTAAGACATGATGTGAGGCAATTACCTGCCATTCCTAAGAAGCAGAATATTCCCATCTATGGTGGGATATCAGTCATGGCAGACAGCAGGGTGCAGAGAAAATCCCACCAACGTTGGAGTGGGGTTTCTGGAGTCTGGTCTCATTTCTGTCCTGAACTAGCAATTCTGTGGGAGTCAATACCCTGGATACACTTCAGTTTCTTTATCTGTAAAATGAATACGTTGTAACAGTTTTGAGGAACCAGTGAACACTTCCTCAAATAGCAACTCTTCTTCAAAGCATTCCAAGTGAGGATCTGGGCAAAAGAATACATTCCTGGAAGGAAATAGCCCCAAACTGATGCTTGCTGCTGCTAAGTCACTTCAGTTGTGCCAACTCTGTGTGACCCCATGGACGGTAGCCCACCAGGCTCCCCCGTCCCTGGGATTCTCCAGGCAAGAACACTGGAGTGGGTTGCCATTTCCTTCTCTAATGCATGAAAGTGAAAAGTGAAAGTGAAGTCGCTCAGTCGTGTCCGACTCTTCACGACACCATGGACTGCAGCCTACCAGGCTCCTTTATGCCCTCATTAATAGCCAAGAACAAATATTTTCAGAATAACATTTTTAAATCAGACCTAATATCTGAAGTGTTTTTTTCCCCCATCACCTGCTTACAGGAAAAAGAAAAATCCTTTGTATTCTCAAATGTCATAGGCTATGTTCTTCTGCATCCTTGTGTTTAAACTCAGCACTAATTTTAATTCTTTCTCTGATCAAGAATTCTTGAATTCTCAGACTCAAGAATTAAATACCTACTTTGAGGTGTGCTTCCAGACGTGCTTACCAGGAGATTAAATCCCCCTGCAATGGATGGCAGGAATCGCCTAAGAGGAGCTCTGGATTGAAAGTAGGTCACATGTTTTCTGGATGGGTACATGGGGGAAAACTAAAAGGTTCAGAAAATGATTTCAATGAAACCGCTCACTCGGGGCTTTTGCCTTGAACATGTGCTTTTGGCAAACGAGCAGATCGCACTGGTATTCTAACTAAACTTAGGGTGTAAAGCAAAAGCCCGCCAACGTGGCACCGGGGAAATGTGGAGATTGGCGCCAGACCTGCGCCACCCAGCTTTCCACCCAGCTTTCCACCAGCTCCTTCTCCTCCAAGCCCAAGAGACAGAGGCTGTGACAGCAAGGCTGACCTTCAGCCGGGGTCTGAGCGGAGATCGAGCTGCGAGGCTCCGCAAGCCCACTCTCCGAAGCCTGCAGATTCCCACTGTCCTTCAAGAGAAAACAGACGCTGGCGCTTGCATATTTGCGAAGCTACCAGCTCACCAGGCAGTGAACTGCCAGCCACTGGATTCCGAGGTCCCAGGAGCTACTGGCAACAACAGGCATCAACAGACAGGAGAGCGCTAAGTCCCACCTGGGGTCAGGATGAGAAAGAGGGGTCTCCCAGGACCCAGGACCCCCCTGAGGTCTGTGCAGGGTGGGAGCAGCTCCAGCCCTCCCAACCTCCTGATCACTGGTCCCAGAGAATCCCAGCGGCTTATCGAGCAGGGGGTTGCCATGGGGACCGACATAAGGCAGAAGACCACGCAGCCCAAGCCCTGGGCGCCCGGCCCTAAAGATGCTGTGGATGAATACGGATGACCATCTCTCGTTACAGACACTGATCACCGCACCCCCTCCGCCACACCCTCCTGAATATTCTGCATCATCGCGTCTTGGGGGTGGGGTGGGGGTTGCCGGGCACACTCCAGGCGGGGGTCACAGAACAATGTGAAAGTCCTGCTCTTCAGCACGTTGGCCAGTGTGTGATCACACATCCAGTTAAACAACTAACCCGAATCCCTCACCAGCTTTGCTGTGATGCAACAGCAGCAACACTGATTAACTATTCCAGGGAAGTTGTTAGTTTCATTTCCCTGTGAGAACTACCACTCCTGAGAGCATCCTGTCCCCCTGGTTTCCCGGCCACCAGAGGAAACGTTCAACGGCCACCTCATTGTTCCTGCCAGCCCGGGCTAACCTCAGCCTGAGCCCCAGGCATCCCCCTTCCCACATCCTTGCTCAGAAAGGTCAGCAGTCTCTGCCTTCAAAGCCAAGGGTGATCATTTCTAGCCTCGTCTGAACTTTTGAGAAATGCACGAAAGTCAAGTCAGGAATGTTTTTCCTTCTCGTGGAAGGGGGGTGGGAGGAAGTGGGTCATACTCACACACGTTCACACGTGTGTACAGTAGCATGGACTCACCTGTTCACACTCAAACATCACTTACACAGACACACACAGGTTCATACATACCCAAATACAAACACACCCACACACATCCACATCTGAAAGCAGATAGGTCACACTTATGCTCACATGCACACACTCACAGGCTCAGGCAGATACTCACACGTGCTTGTACTCATACACAAGTGTGCACACAAACTCACCCCCCACACCTGGAAAACTGCATGCTGAGAAGATGGGGTCACTGCCCGCATCCCCCGGGGGCAGGGGCCTCACGGCCAAGCCCCCTGAGGCCTCGGGGCACAGAGGGGATTGCTTCTGGTGCTGTCAGGCCCCAAGTGTGCAGGTTAACAGGCAAAAGGCATCCACTGTCCCCACCTCACTCCCCCTTCCCGCGGCCGGGAGCTCGTGCAGGGACCAAAGGGGCTTGCCCAGTGCAGCCGCGGAGCCGGCCCGGGCGCCTCCTCTCACGGCAGGCGGCCCTGAACCACCGCGCGGCCTCAGGGGCCCCGAGGGAGCCCTCCCGACCCGAGACCCGGGTCCCCACTGGGCAGAAGGCCTGCACACACACTCACACTCTCACACAGACACACACTCTCACACAGACACACACACGTGGTCTCACACACACTGTCACACACACACACTCAATGCACACTAACACACACACACACTCATAACCACACCCACTCACACACACAGTCACACACAACACACATACAGTCTCACACACACACAAACACACACAGACACCCACATACACTCACACACTCATAACCACACACACACAATACATTCAAACACACACAAACACAGTCTCACACACACACTGTCACACACACATACTCAAATGCACACTAACACACACACACTCATAACCACACACACACATGCACTCAAACACACAGTCGCACACACATACACACTTTCACATACACCCATACACACACTCACAATACACTCAGACACACACACTCATATACATACGTATTCACATACTCTTTCACACGCTCACACATACTGACACACACTTTCACTTAGTCTCACACAGTCACACATACACTCAAACACATACACATACGCTCGCATAAGCATACATGCTTACCCAGACTTTCACACACTCACACACACACTCACACACAAACACACACTAACAGTCACACACACAAACACACACTCTCACATATACTCACATGCACATACACTCACACAGACACTCTGACCCACTCTGGCACACCCTCACACACACACACACTCAATCCCAGGCCTGGCTCTAAGCCTCCAGAGCCCAGCTAGGCCCCGGGGCCCTCCATGAGCCTTCCTCCACTTGGAAGAGGCTCAAATTCCCACTGTTCAATGAAACTCTTTTTTTTTTTAAAGAGGAAACTTGGCGGCCCAGCAAGCCCCATTTACTCTTAATATTTGTAGAACACAGACGTTTTGATTTCAAAAACTGACACTGTAAAATTTGAAGCAGCAGATTTTTAGCATTTTGCCAGTGCTTGAGAGTTCTACTTTGCTGGCACAAACAGGCTGTTAACTTACCTCTTGCCAGTTAACCAAGACTTGTGGCAGGAAGGGCTGTCACCCAGGCCGTGCTTCGCGTTTGCCGCGTGTCCTAAGCCCACTCCTCCCGGCTGCCCCCCACAGGCCCTGAGCTGCGCCCTCTGCCGAGCCGCCCACCTCATGGCCGCCAGCCCTGCATCCCTCCACCGTGGCCAGAGTGGGGGCCGGAACCACAGGTCCCATCCGGGCACGCCTCGAGGGCTCAGGGGCCTGAGGGGAAGACCAGCTGGAGCCCAAGCTGTCCACAGCAGCCTCTCAGCGCGGCCACTGCCCTGAGACGCCCCCACCGCAGCCAGCCACGCCGGGGCCCGGGGGGACCTGGCAGCATCTCTGTGAGCTGGGCTGGGAGCAGGGGCACAGAGGGTGAAGCGTAAAGAGGGGGCAGTGTGAGCATGGCGCCCCGGAGGAGTACTGTGCGGGGCACACACACAGCGATCCTCCTGAAACAGGGTGGGCAGGGGCTGGGGGTTGGGGGGCACAGGGGCGGAGTCCTGTCCGCCGGTGGGAGCACCTTCTCTTCCTCACACGCAGGTGAACATGCTCGCCTAGACCATTTTGGGGTGAAGATGCTCATGTAGATTATTTTTTGAATTGAACTATAATTAATTTACAATGAATTAGTTTCAAAAGTAGAGCAAAGTGATTCAGTTGTCCAGGTATATATGATCTTCTTCAGATCCTTTTTCACTATAGTTATTACAAGATACTGAGTATATCTAATAATAGGTTATTTATGTCAATGCAGAAAACTCGGGTTTGATTCCTGGGTCAGGAAGGTCCCTTGGAGAAGGGACTGGGAATCCACTCCAATATTCTTGCCTGGAGAATTCCATGGACAGAGAAGCCTGGCAGGCTATAGACCATGGGGTTGCAGAGTCGGGCACAACTTTAGAGACTAAACAACAACAACATAGGTTATTTATAACAGCAGTGACTTCCCTGGTGGTCCAGTGGTTAAGACTCCATGCTCCCAATGCAGGGGGCCCAAGTTCAATCCCTGGTCAGGGAACTAGATTCCGCATGCCGCAACTAAGACACAGCACAGCCAAATGAAAAAAAAAAAAACCTAATTTATAACAGCAGAAACACGTGAAAAGGCAGTCTGCTAGAGCTGCTGTAGCAAAGGACCACAGACTGGGTTGCTTGAAGCAACACAAATTCACTGTCTTTCAGCCCTGAAGCCTGGAAGCCAGAGATCACAGAGTCAGCAGGGTTGGTTTCCTCTGAGACTGCAAGGGGACGCTGTTCCCACCTCTCTCCTTGGCTTGTAGAAGCCGTGTTCTCCCTCCCTCTCTCCACATCATCTTCCCTGTGCATGTTTGTCTCTGTGTCCAAATTTCCCCTTTTTTATAAGGATGCCAGCACTGGAATAGGGCCACCCTGCTGGATCACTGAAAAAGCAAGAGAGTTCCAGAAAAACATCTATTTCTGCTTTATTGACTATGCCAAAGCCTTTGACTATGTGGATCACAATAAACTGTGGAAAATTCTGAAAGAGATGGGAATACCAGACCACCTAACCTGCCTCTTGAGAAACCTGTATGCAGGTCAGGAAGCAACAGTTAGAACTGGACATGGAACAACAGACTGGTTCCAAATAGGAAAAGGAGTCCGTCAAGGCTGTATATTGTCACCCTGCTTATTTAGCTTATATGCAGAGTACATCATAAGAAACACTGGGTTGGAAGAAGCGCAAGATGGAATCAAGATTGCCAGGAGATATATCAATAACCTGAGATATGCAGATGACACCACCCTTATGGCAGAAAGTGAAGAGGAACTAAAAAGCGTCTTGATGAAAGTGAAAGAGGAGAGTAAAAAAGTTGGCTTAAAGCTCAACATTCAGAAAACTAAGATCATGGCATCTGGTCCCATCACTTCATGGCAAATAGATGGGGAAACAGTGGAAACAGTGTCAGGCCATTTTTCTGGGCTCCAAAATCACTGCAGATGGTGACTGCAGCCATGAAATTAAAAGACGCTTACTCCTTGGAAGAAAAGTTATGACCAACCTAGATAGCATATTCAAAAGCAGAGACATTACTTTGCCAACAAAGGTCCATCTAGTCAAGGCTATGGTTTTTCCAGTAGTCTTGTATGGATGTGAGAGTTGGACTGTGAAGAAAGCTGAGCACCAAAGAATTGATGCTTCTGAACTGTGGTGCTGGAGAAGACTCTTGAGATTCCCTCGGACTGCAGGGAGATCCAACCAGTCCATTCTGAAGGAGATCAGTCCTGGGTGTTCTTTGGAAGGAATGATGCTAAAGCTGAAAGTCCAGTACTTTGGCCACTTCATGCAAAGAGTTGACTCATTGGAAAAGACCCTGATGCTGGGAGGGATTGGGGGCAGGAGGAGAAGGGGACGACCGAGGATGAGATGGCTGGATGGTATCACCCACTCGATGGACATGGGTTTGGGTGGACTCTGGTAATTGGTGATGGACAGGGAGGCCTGGCGTGCTGCGATTCATGGGGTCACAAAGAGTCGGACACGACTGAGCGACTGAACTGAACTGAACTGAACTGATGACATCATTTTTAACTTGATATCTCTATATAGATCTTACCTCCAAATAAGTTCACACCATGGGGCTTAGAACCCCAACCTGGGGGGGAGGGAACACAATTGAATCTGTAATGATTAGTTAAATCATGATAAGTTATAAACCATTAAGAAGGTTCCACACTCTACATTAGTATGGAAAATACTTGGGTTGTGATGAGAAACGATATAAAGAAAATAGATGGGGAAAGCACAGACAAATGGAAACAATCGGTGTGCTCAGGTCAAAAGTTCTTTAGTATCTTTGTCCTTTTTCCATTTCCCGAGTGTCACTGGGTGGGACTCCATCACCTTTGTGATACAACATTTGCCTCGTATTAGCAGCTCTCACCTGCATTGTGAGGCCAGGCTCAGGGCTGACAGAAACATTCCTTTCAGTTCTCGAGAGGCTGTGAGTGCAACAGGGTCCAAGCAAAATCCAAACGAGAGTCCACAGGACGCGCCCTCTCTCCCCACCACTCACACACACACACCTCAAAGCTCGTGGCCCTGGAAAAGCACTGGCTTGTCATTGGTCGGAAGCTCCGCCTCCATCCGGTCCAGAGAGGTGCTGGGACAGCAGAGGTGTCAGGCCTTTTACAGCCCAGGTGCCTGCAGAGGAGAACAGGAAGGGCTGGTGTGATGCCTCCGGGCACCTCCATCCCTGGTCCAGAAAAGCAGCGCAGAGTCCTGTCCCCAGACCACGGGGTAGGATGAGCTGGAGGGAATCCGGAATGAAACTGCACACCCCATTCAGCCCAATAGAGTCCTGTGCCCTGAAGACCCAGGACCTCTAAGGGGCCACCAGTGTGCTACGTGGGAGGGTAGGCAGGGTTACCAGGCCCTGAGCATCTCCCTGATGCACAGTGGCCATCCTGGGCAGTCAGGGGGCTCCACTGGGTGCTGGGGACCCTGGCTGTTGAATCCCAGGCACGGCGGGTCCCAGGCTCACAGTGTAGTGAGTCCAGGGAGCTCATGAAGATGTTGGGTAACACACTGCTCTGCATCAGGCTGAGAACGAAGCTTCAGAAGCCTCACTGAATGGAAAATTGGGGTAATTTGGGTTTGCTACTTTTTTTTGGAAAAAAAAAAATATCAAACACTCTAAGGATAACTGTGCGAGGTAAAGCCAATGTCCTCTTCCAGGATGGGAAGGTTGGAGAAATTCAAGAGCTCGATTGCGTGCAGTAAATGGTCTCAAGGCTGCTTTTGTTGCTGGTAGATGTACAGTTTGGAAGATTGCTGTGATGGGGAGGAGGAGGAAGCCTGGTCTAACACCAGAGTGCTTGGGGCAGGAGGGGGCGGACCCTGAGAAAGGGGGACACAGACATAAGCAACCCCAGGCCAGGAGGCAGAGGCAGTGCCTGAAACACGGCAATAGCGGGGAGCTACGGGCATACGGAGCCTCAGGGAACCCCACTGGGAAAGGAACAGCTGCAAGCTCATGTCAAGGTGGCTTTTCCGCGTGGTGAGCTCTCCGCTGGCCTGGCCTTCCGTCAGGTCACGTGAGCTCTGACAGCCCCATCTTGGCTCTCCTTTGGGTCATTGCAGAAGGGGCTGTATCCACACTGGGGAGACGCCAGGCGCTGGGGAGCAGGAAGCCTGAGAGAGGTGGAGTTAAGGTGTGCAGAGGCGACCTGCAAAGGCGTGGAGCATGGTGCAGGGTGACTGTCGGCGGCCGTGAAAATGACCTGCAGGGTCATCCCCAGGGACCACCAGGTGCAGTGAGGAGCTGCCCAGAGTGAGCTCCTGGGATTTGTTATAAAGAGGGCTGCTGGGCAGCCTGAACAAGTGGCAGAAACTCCAGAAAAGGGTGAGACCTTGGCTTTCATCACATAGACCACTGACCAGTCAGAGTGAGGGCCAGTGGGCGACAGAGCTGCCCTGTGTACCTGTCGGGATAGATGAGGTTATGCTACGTAACAAACAGTCCCCACATCTCAGCGCCTGAGTAACAAAGTCATTTCTCACTCATACACTGTCCGCTGGAGGATAGCTGGGGGCACTCAGTCACCCAGGGAACCAGCTGATGGAACCATCTCCACCTCAAACTGAGCTCAGGGAAGAGCCTGGGCAGATAAATGCCCCACTTGGACGCAATGCACTTCTGCTCACAACTCAGGACGGAGCACACAGTCCCGTCTGATTCTATGGGCGTCAGAAGTACAGTCCTATCAGACCGTGGCAGGGGGCCAGGGACACCAGTGGTCGACCACTCAAGCCTCCTGTGTCCCAGTGAGCAGCTGCCCTTGCCATTGTGTCCAGGAGCCCCAGCTGCCCACAGTGTCTCCTTACAGATGGAGAAGGGGGAAGCCCACCCTGCACCTCCCCTCTAGGGACTGGCTCCATCCGAACTGCAGTGGCAGTCTCCCCAGGTGGCAGAGTTTGGCTTCTGCCAAGAGCAAGGGGAATTTAGGTACCTAGACCTGTTCAGCTGGCAGGGCTGGAATAGAGCTCCACTGCCTGCATCCTGAAATCTGCAGATTTACTCAAAATGGGGATGTGACCCTCAGGTCATGCGAAACTTGCCCTCTAATGTCAACTGAAGAGACAGTGATTCATCTTTGATTTTCTAAGGAGAAGCACGTTAGACTTGTGCTAAGTCACTCAGTTGTGTCTGGCTCTTGGTGACCCCACAGACCATAGCCCGCCAGGCTCCTCTGTCCAAGGGCTTTCCCAGCAAGAATACAGGAGTGGGTTGACATTTCCTCCTCTAGGAGATCTCCCAACCCAGGAATCGAAGCCAAGTCTGCTATGTTGGCAGGTGAGTTCTCTACCACTGAACCAACTTGGAGGCCCCACTTAAGACTCAGAGGAAGATTCCCCTCATCCTGAAGTTAGTGTTCGTTTTCTCTGCTGAGAACAGCAGCACAATTCTATCAGTAGATGCAGGAATCCCTCCTGGAAGCCTTCCTCTCAGCCGCCCAGCGCTGTCTGCATGTAATTACATTCCACCCTCACCTAGGAGCTGCAAAGGGCAGTTTTCGGGTTCCATCAAGGCTGGTGCTGAGTGGCCTCAAATTGTTCCTGCGACCTTCACTCCTTCCTTCCCAGGGTCACACTTGTCATTTGCTCCAGTCTGAGCCAAACCAGCTCTGACCCATCCAACCTGGACCTAGTGGCTGACAGATTGAATCCAGCTTCCCAAAGCGTTCTGTTTGTCTCTGCTATTTTTGAACACCACATAATTTGTCAATATTAATTTCAAATATTTGTAAACTATTCCACGAATCACAAGCTGGAGTCATCCAGCTTTAAAGTATTTCACATTTTAAGAAGTCCAGATACCTGGCTTCCTTTGAAAATCCAAGTGTTAAAAAAAAAAGCTGGGACCTACATCCTTGCAAGGTGACGGTCAGGTAAGCCACAGCACAGGTGGCCAGGTCGCCAGTGTCCACATCCCAGTCCCCTGCGAGGCCTGCCAGCCCCTCCTGTTACCTGCTGGCCCTGAGACGCCTAAGGTGTGGCTCTGGATAGAGGGTGTGTGAGTGCAGCTGTGCTCTGAACTCTAGCCCCGGCGCCTAGTGTCAGGTCCAGATCGTGGTGGGGGCCATGAGACCTGCTGAATAAACAACTGAATGAGTGAATGCTGAATAGAGAAACGCTCCAGGCCTTTGAGTCAGGCACCTTGGCTCACCTCTCCGCTCAGTCCCTTACTGGCATTTGGGCCATTCACTCACAGACGGGGGCTTCCCTGGTGGCTCAGATGGTAAAGAATCCACCTGCAATTCAGGAGACCCAGGTTTGATCCCTGAGTCAAGAAGATCCCCTGGAGGAGGAAATGGCCACCTGCTCCGGTATTCTTGCCTGGAGAATTCCATGGACAGAGGAGCCTGGCGGGCTACAGTCCATGTGGTCACAAAGAGTCGGACACGACTGAGCGGATAACACAGTGCTCACAGGTGACCGTGTCCAGCTCAGCAAACAGCAGGGTGGTTCCTGTTATGTGACTGCTCTGGTGAATAGGGTTCCCCCTCCATCCCAGCCCTTCCTTGGGGTCAGCAGAGGCAGTGACCAGAGATAGTCTAGTCCTCCCCACACCCGGGCCCTTCCAAGGCAAGGGCCCCTGAGTTCAGGTGGGCGTGGGGGCAAAACTCCCTGGCTTTGAAGACAGTCAGAGCCCCGCCCCCCGCCCCCTGCGCGGGGAGCACCGTCAGCACCCTCGGATGCTGCGGGCACCCTGTTAGTTTCCTGTGCTGCTGCAGCACGTGACCACTCAGTGGCTTAAAGCAGCACCAGCTTCTCGCCTTACAGCTCTGGAGGCTGGAGGTCTGACGTGGGGCCCCTAGGCTGCCTCCTTGTCACATGTCCCCTTGACTTTCCCAGCTTCCAAAGGCTGTCCACATACCTTTGCTTGTGGCCTCTTCCATCTTCAAAGCCAACGGCCGCATCGCTCTGGCCTCTGCTTCTGTTCTCACATCTTTCTGCTGGCTGACTCTCTGCCTTCCTCTTCCACTTTCAAGATCCGTGACGACATTGGACCAATCTGTGTAATTCAGACGTGAGTTCACGCTAAGTCGCTTCAGCCGTGTCTGACTATTTGTTCCATGGACTGTAGCCCACCAGGCTCCTCTGTCCACGGGATTCTCCAGGTAAGAATACTGGAGTGGGTTGCCATGCCCTTCTCTGGGGGATTTTCCCAACCCAGGGATCAATCCTGCGTCGCCTGCATTGCAGGCGGATTCTTTATTCTCTGAGCCACCCGTGCAGGCTAAGTCCCTTCAGTCATGTCCAACTGCATCATCCCGACAGTCTCCCTACTTTAAGGTCAACTAATGAGCAACCTTAATGCTCTTTGCCATGTAATCTAACACATTCACAGGTCCCAGGGACAAGGATGGGGCATCTTTGGGGGGAGGAGGCAGTTATTCTGCCACCACAGACATATTCTTGGGGAGGAATGAGGTGAGAAAACCCCTCTGAGCAAATGCAATCACAGTTACATTCAACCAGTGCAGCTGGGATCCCCTACCAGCTGAAGTCAGTGTCCCAGGGCAAAGAGGATGGCCATCAATTAAATGCAAAGACCCTCCCTTGCAAGCTCCTCTGCAGAAGCACTAAACCCTCCCTCCCCAGCCCATGACTCAGGACCCATCTGCCATCCTTTCACTCAAGAAAGAAAAGAAAGAATGTGAAGTCACTCAGTCGTGTCCAACTCTTTTCAACCCCATGGACTGTAGCCTACCAGGGTCTTCTGTCCATGGGATTGTCCAGGCCAGAATACTGGAGCAGTTTGTCATTCCCTTCTCCAGGGCATCTTCCCAACCCAGGGACCAAACCCAGGTCTCTCGCATTGCGGGCAGATGCTGTACCATCTGAGCCACCAGGAAAGTCCGACTTAGCTATGGATCCTTTAACTCAAAGGAAGAGAAAATCCACTCTTCCTTAGAAAACTCCCGAGACCAGCGCTGTAGCCTGAAGGGCTGCCCCTCCTTCCGAAGTCAGCGGTGTCGCCGGTGGCCCCTTGCTGGCAGCAGGGAGCTCCGGCCTGCTCCAGCTTGGCCGATTACTGGTTGGGTGACTTCACACCACTCACATGACCTCTCTGTTCAGCACATCTACTCTCAGGCACCGAACCCCTCAGGTTCATACGTTTTATTGTTCTTTCCTTTGCCAGTGGACCTTTTCATCCATCTGAACCTCTGTACAGAAGTCCAGGATGAGAAACCAGTCAGAGGCAAGGGGCAGGGGCCAGGGTCACAGCCACCCCTGACCTTTCAGCTACCAAGCAGAAACCCCCCAGAGAGTCCTGGAGGCCCCCTTGCCTGTAGGACCCCTTGGGGCCCTGCCCTGCAGACTCACAGGCGCTCCTGTGAGGGTTTTTTTCTGTCTTTAAAATCTGGATCCCGCATGGCTGTGTAGACAGCTTTTTAGAGAATAACTCATGGCCATGTAAAATGTCCCAGCAGCCTCTTTCAAGTTCTTCTTGGTCATCACAGACTCACGCCACGTACAACTGGACGATGCTGGTCTCAGCAGAACGGGCCTGGTTTCTTTCAAGCTCGGCTGAAACTCCTGGTTCTACGCAGCCTGTGATCAGTATCTCGTTCCTGTGTGTGGTCAGAAAGCCCCGTGATTCATCCAGAAGCCATGCTCAACATAGACAAATTGAACTGTTATAACTTGTTCAAATGACTCGATCAAGCTTGTAGAATGCTTCAGAATCCATCTGGATGAAAGCACCGTCATTAACCTCAAACCACATCATTGCAGCAACAACCACCGTCGTGCCAACATTCCCAGGGTCCCACCACTCCGAGAAGCAGACCCAGCTCTGCCGGGGATATTCAGTCTGGGCGACTGCTGTGCAAACAAACATCTCCCCTGATGAGACAGCATCTGCCCAGGGTGGGTGGGAGGTGAGAAGGAGTGAAGTGCGGTCCTTGGGAGTGAAATGATTCCCAGGCTTGCGCTCTGAGAGCTGGAGCCGGCCTGCTAAACTGTGAGCCACGCGCCTCCGCCGTCAGGACTGCGGTCTGGGCAGCCTTTCAAAGACGCCCCCAGGAGACGCTCAAAGCCCTTCTCAGCCCGGCACAGGATGCTGGGTGTTTTTATTGCAGGGCAATCAGAGTTTCTGGAGAGCCAGTGATAACTTAGGAGCTGTCCATACATACTCATTTCCCACCCGCATCCTAAATTTTCAGTTAACGTCTGGCCTTTTCTTTTTCCCTTCCGGGCAAGATTCACAGGTTTGGCCGTGAGAGCTTGTCTCCCTGATAGGAGGACACGGAGGCTGGGCCAGCAGAAGGAGAGCCAGGGAGACTGCGCTCGTGAACAAGTGTCCTGCAGGCCTGCTCCTGGAATTTCACCCCTCCCCATCCCTGCTTCACCCCTCAAGCCCGATGAGGACTTCACTCTGGCCGAAACATCAACTCCACAAGGACAAAGTGAAGCGGGGGCTGGAGACATTAGGAAACGCAGCACACGATGGAAGCCTCGAGATTCTTAACTTTGAGCTTAGTAGAAACCGACAGCAGGGAGCTGGGATTTGCCCATCCTGTCTAGTCAAGGCTATGGGTTTTCCAGTGGTCATGTATGGATGTGAGAGTTGGACTATAAAGAAAGCTGAGTGCTGAAGAACTGATGCTTTTGAACTGTGGTGTTGGAGAAGACTCTTGAGAGTCCCTTGGACTGCAAAGAGATTCAACCAGTCCATCCTAAAGGGAATCAGTCCTGAATATTCACTGGAAGGACTGATGCTGAAACTGAAACTCCAATACTTTGGCCACCTGATGCGAAGAACTACTCATTGGGAAAGAGCCTAAAGCTGGGAAAGATTGAAGGTGGGAGGAGAAGGGGACAACAGAGGATGAGATGGTTGGATGGCATCACTGACTCTATGGACATGAGTTTGAGCAAGCACCAGGAGTTGGTGATGGACAGGGAAGCCTGGTGTGCTGCAGTCCATGGGGTTGCAAAGAGTCGGGCACGGCTGAGTGACCAAACTGAACTGATCACCGAGCCAAATCTGACCTTACCGTAACTTCTACATAATATTTCTTCACCTGCCTCTGTAATCGCACAAACCAAATCCAACCTCTTTTAGTAAATCTACGTATGCCTTCCTAAGGACAGAAGACCGCTACCACCCACCTAAGACATCTCTGTCCCCAGATGAAACCTCTTGGGTCTCCAGGCCCTTCTTTCTCTCCCAGCTGGCCCCCTGCTAGGTAAGCTACAGATGGGTCCCAGGTGGGAGATGCTTCTCCTGTGAATAGTTTCTTGAGTTGGTCCATCCCTGGAGCTGGATCTAAGGCTGGAAGGGATGCAGTCATTGAGTAGACCTGGGTGTCTCAGCCTCAGACTAGGGGCCAGCTGATTCTTTGTTCTTCCAGGTAGTCCTGTCCATTGTGGGAGGCTCATCGCCATCCTTGGCCTCTAACCACCAGAGGCTGGGAGCATTCTCTTCCCAGCAGTGACGACCAGAAACGTCCCCAGACATTGCTGATGTCCCCTGAGAGGCAAAGCTACCGTGGGTGAGGACCACTAGGGAGAATGTTGGATGAGAGTGCCACCAACAACAAGGTTCAAACCTTAAAAACTCTGTGCAGTTCCTAACTTTTCCCAAATCGTCTGCTTAAGTCAGATTGTGAAACCACTAAAGGCATAAGACTAATTTAACACACACTCACACCAAAAAAAAATGGTATTTTGAAAGTTCTCAGTGGGTAAAGGGCTTCCCTGGTGGCTCAGAGGTTAAAGCGTCTGCCTCCAATGCGGGAGACCCAGGTTCAATCCCTGGGTCAGGAAGATCCCCTGGAGAAGGAAATGGCAATCCACTCCAGTGTTCTTGCCTGGAGAATCCCATGGACGGAGAAGCCTAGTAGGTTGCAGTCCACGGGGTCGCAAAGAGTCGGACACGACTGAGCGACTTCACCTCAATGAGAATCATACTGAAAGGGTATGATGGTAAAGGTGAAATTGCAAGAATGCCCAGTCTTCCTTGGAATGAAAGGGCTGGGGGGTGTGCAAGAACGGAGCAGAGGGAAAGATTCCTGAAATCTTATTCCTTGAGGACTGCTCTTTCTGGCTAAGAGCATTCATAGCAGACAGCTTAGCAAATGAACTGCAGGAAATGTTCTTTCCACCTGCAAATGGTGGTTTCCTATAATTTCAGCTGGCAGGAAGAGAGAGAAAATAAAAGAGCCACAGTTTAAATTAAATGGAAAAGGATAGTTGGTGCTCAGACATCCCCAAATAAATGGCTGGCTGGCAAAAACCAAACAAGCTTTAAAGAAAATCAAGAGCCAGCTTTCAGATGTCTCGTTGCTGGCTGTAGTACAGCCAGGATTGTGTATTGGTTAAAGAATGTAGGGGGATGCCTGACCTGAGATGTCAAAGCATCTGATTCTGGTTTGCAATTAACTCGGAAACCCACAGAAAGAAGAGACACACTACTCATATCCAACACATTGTAAAACTTCATTCTCGGAGCCCAGAAGATTGGATAGAAAGCCAAGGAGACGATTGCCTCGTTGCCTGGCTGATGTATCTCAAAAACATCTTTTTTAGCTTGATTCTCTTTTATATGGGAAAGTCAGTGGCTAAGATTAAAGCAAGAGGTCTTAAACTAATTGCTGCACTGTTTCTACTCCTGAAACTTTTCTACCTGGGCCTTGTCTGTCAGAGCCACAGCAGTCTAGGGGTCAGGACTGAGTGCAAACCAGCTTTGCCACCTGCTGCCCCTCAGGACGCCCACTGACCCAGGAGCCCATCCTCTCTGCTTGAAACGCTGGGTGACTCTGAGCCCAGGAAAGCAAGCCAGAGCCGAAGAGGTTCTCAGGTCCTAGGACTCAATAGAACCGGGATACGAGTGAGAGAATCCCAGCTGCAAAGGCTCCTGATGAAACAACCCAGCCCCCTGAAGTCCCTGACCCCACAGAGCCTCAGTGTTTTCCAAAGAACGTCCTTAAAAATGACCCCACCTCCTTGCATGAGTCAGATGGTGGAGGCTGGCCTCCGCACCAGGTTTTGACCTATTCTAGGCTCAGCAATGCTGAGCTGATACATGCTAACAGCTTCCCAGGTGATTGTGTGTTGTGTTAACTTGCTTACCTTGCATTCGAATCTGCAACCCTCTGGACTCAAAGCTGCCAGGCTCCCCTGTCCATGGGATTCTCCAGGCAAGAATATTGGAGTGGGTTGCCGTGCCCTCCTCCAGGGAATCTTCCTGATCCAGGGATTGAATCTGAGTCTCTATGTTTCCTGCACTGGCAGGCAGGTTCTTTACCACCAGCACCATTTGGGGTTGGGGTGGGGCAACCCTGATTTTCAGAACTTGCCAAGTGTTGATGTTCAGTTGCTAAGTCATGTTCAACTCTAGGTGACCCCGTGGAGTGCAGCACTCCAGGCTCCCCTGTGCTCCACGATCGCCCAGAGTTGGCTCAAGTTTATGTCCATTGAGTCAGGGTTGCTGTCTAACCATCTCCTCTTGCCAATTGCTGTGGTGTAAATATTCTTGCCACAACCAATTTCAAGCTACTATCACGTAGTCAGCTAGCTCTCCCGACATCTGGAAATTTAACGCTCAGCTCTGGCAAGCAAGCACAAGCCAACTCTGGCGTACCAGCGTCGAGCCCCACCCGCCCCCCTCTCCCCCGCTCTTTCTCCCATGCAAGACCCCCTCGGTAAGAGCTCTAAAAAATCTTATTTACTTGAATCTTATTTATTCTTTTTCCCTAAGTGCACGGGCCTTCCCTGGTGGCTCAGTTAGTAAAAAAAACCCACCTGCCAGCGCAGGAAAAGCAACAGATGCAGGTTCAATCCCTGGGTCAGGAAGATCCCCTGGGAAGGAAATGGCAACCCGCTCCATTATTCTTACCCGGAGAATTTTACGGACAGAGGAACCTGGCGGGTTACAGTCCATGGGGTCACAAAGAGTCGGACACGATTAAGAGCACATGCATGCATGCATAAATGTCAAAGGGTTAAAATGTTTTTGGCAAGAGAATCAGATTATCTGGCTCTGGGCAAGGCAAAGGGAGGTTTGAGTAAATTTAAGTTTGCTTTTGTGTGTGTGAAAGAGAGAGACAGGGTAGCTGCAAAGTAGTACAGGAAACTTCAATGTTCTCAACCCTGAACTCTAAAGAATACACGCTGTACCTAACATCAAACACTGCCAGATTTTACCTCCCAGAAGAGGGAAAGGTGATTTATTTTTCTTCAGCTCTTCTCAACTAGGGAGTAGCCTGCCTCATACCATGAAGCTAATCTTTACTATGTATCAGGGACTGCTTTTACCCATTAATGTTTTATTGTGCCTGAGTATTGATAATGTCTCCCCAAAACAACCAATTCTACTTGACCTCCCTCCATGAAGTGAGCTTATAATTTACCTTTAGTAACAGAAAGAACAACAATAAAGAAGCTTCATAGCTTGACTTGAGACATTCAGGTCACTGCTCCCTTCGCACTGAAAAATAAATGACCACTTTGATGAAAAGATGACCACAGGTTTGTAAATATATCCTCCACTAGAATTCCCCAGGGCAAAGAGAGGTTGAACAAACGGCATCTCTAGGACCCATCAGTAGGAGAAAGGGCTTTGTAAACATAGAAGAAATGCCATAATGGTCTAGAAAGACTCGGAAGAGACCTTTAATACTTAAACATATTAAGTAAGTTGATATAAACATGAAATTAACTTGAAACTCCCTTCCCATTCTGTTGCACTTTTATATTTATCCCAGATGAGAAACAGCCGAAAAGAGTGAATGAAGGGACAAATGCCTTTTCATGCTTCAGGATTTCCAAGGAGACAATGTGCGTGATTTTATCTCAATGGCCAACCAGACTAGGTTAATGCGTAATCCCTTCGCTTAACCTGCGGCTGGGGTGGGCAGTGCAGAGGGGAGGGGATGGGCAGTGGAATATGAGAATGACTTGAGCGCTAATTGATGGACTCCCTCTTAAATAAACTCACCAAGTACTCATAACTTGGAAGCAGTTCAGGTCACTCTGTAATTTGCCAGACATGTCCGCTATGATCCATACTTTAATGTACAAAGGCAACGCGAGAGCCAGCACGGCAAGGTGGTGCCAAGACTCAGTCACCATTAACGTGCCTATTAAAGGTCACCAGGCTGCGCAGCGCGGTTCCATCACGCGGCAATCAGTCATGTCTAGCGTAACCCAAGGGCTCCCCGAGACAGCCCATAAAGCCATCTAAACTCCACTGCTTGTGAAGGTTAGCCTAAGAGCACTGATTACAACCACGGAGTTGACACACATAATCAGGTTAGAACAGCTCTGCACGCGAAACCGAAGACAGAATCTTATAGAAACAGATGCTTATCCAACTAAAGCTGCTGGGTGAGTGCCATGTGGCCAGGTCTGGGAGACGCTCCAGCCCGGAGCATCCTTTACTCTCTGCCTCATTGTAACTCTGAGCCTCCATTTAATGGACGCCAACTGCACTTCCCCGGGACCCAGCAGACGTGGCATGAGAAGGCACGCCTGCCTGGTGCCCTGTCCCTCACACCTCTTTTACAGCCTGGGACTCAAACACCAAGCAAGAGACAGAAGGAACCTGGCAAGGGGCCAAGAATAATATGGATGGTCAACACAGATCTACTGAATAGCAGAGGGAAAGCTACTCAACATTCTGCAGTGACCTTTACAGGAAAAGAACTTGAAAAAGAATGGATGTGTGCATACATATAATTGGAGAAGGAAATGGCAACCCACCCCAGTGTTCTTGCCTGGAGAATCCTGTGGACAGAGGAGCCTGGCGGGCTGCCGTCTCTAGGGTCGCCCAGCGTCAGACGGCTGAAGCGAGCTGGCAGCAGCGGCAGCAGACCTGTAGCTGAGTCTCCTAGCTGCACACCTGACAGCAGCCCAGCGCTGGAAATTAACTCTGCTTGCTTGATTGGTTGGTTTAGTCGCTCAGTCGTCTCCAGCTCTTGCGGCCCCATTGACGGCAGCCCGCCAGGCTCCTCTGCCCATGGGATTCTCCAGGCAAGAATACTGGAGTGGGCTGCCATTTCCTTCTCCAGGGGAGCTTCCCAATCCAGGGATCGAACCAGGATCTCCTGCATTGCAGGCAGATTCTTTACCAACTGAGCTATGAGGGAAGTCCAACATAAAATAAAAATTAAATTTTAAAAGAAGGGAACTGGCAAGAGCAGCCTGGCTACAAAGAGAGAAGCAGCCATCCTGTTATCAGAGCATCTTGATGGAGGCTCCACAACGCTATCAGTGGAAGTCCCGGTCACAGGGGACGGTCCCCAAGCTGGAAAGTGGGATAAGGCGGGGAGGAAAGGTCCAAGAGGCTGAGTAGCAGGCCCTCTTATCTTCTCACACCGAGAGGGTCAAAGAAGGGAGTGGTGAGTGGCAATCAGATAGACCTCAGGAGGCAGCACCTGCCTCCACCCCTCCCACCACCAAAGGCTTTTCTTTCTGGATCACAAGTCGGAGAGTGTCCAGCCATGACTCAGCAGACAGGAAACGGTGTCCCTCACCAAGGGCTGCACTCAGGTAGCCAGAGCAGCTTCACGAGGGCACCAGTCTGTGCGAGTGCCCCATTTCCTTGGGAAACTTAAGCTCCCTTCCCGTTCTGACTCATTACCCTCCTCTTCCTGCAACTTCACGAACAGCAGAAGGCTGGGATAGTGGCTCAAAGTGGGACGTGCGTGATTGTTCCTCTCTCCAAACTTCCTCCTGCCTGCCCCACTAACCGGCCATCCGTCGGCCAGCAGCCCTGGGCTCACCCCGCCGCCAGGCCACCACTAAGCCCTGTCACTCCCACTTCCAAAATTACCTTGAGTCTGCCCAAGCCTGCTCCTTCCCCTCCACGCCCGCCCCGCTCCAGGCCTCTGGAATAATCTCACGTCTGGTCTCTCCCCCCCCCTCCTGGCCCCTCTCAACTCTATCCCACATATGACAGCCGGAATGATCCCTTTAAATTGTTACTCAATCATGTCAACTCCCTGCCTAAACCCTTTTATGGCTTCCTACAGCCCTTTGGATAAAATCCAAAATCCTTCACATGCCTGAAAGACCCTGCATGACTGAACAGAATGAAAAGTAGTTCAACTGGAGACCATCTTAAAGACACAGAAGGAGTGAATGATACAATACCCCAATATGAGCTTATTATTACAAGTTCATATTAAATTTAGCAATGAGTTTCCCAAAGGCCAATCAAAAGTGAAATACTTTGGTGCCTGATTGACATTTTTAAAGAAAATGTTCCATGCAAGTACATCTGGAAAGTTCTCCTGGCACTATACCCAAGGACTTAACTCTTGCCTAATGAAGGAAAACCCTTTCCTATGAGTGATGTGATAAGAAAACTCTCTCTGCAAATCCAAGGGGTTAGGACTAGTACCAGGTTCAAACAAGAAGCTGCCAACAGTAAAAGTGCTTTGTAAACTGTAATGGGCATTAACCGATCTTAGGCCATCTAAACGGAAAGATGTGTTCCATCTCCACACTACGTGCGTTGCCTCTCTGTCTTTATAATGAACTGGAAACATTTGGGGTGGGGGGATGGATAGGTGAGGTCATATGATCAAGGCATTTTGCTTTCTGATGATCTACAAGTGTTTGGTTCGTTTGCTTATTCTGAAATGAAGGATGGACAGGATTTTGACTCTCATATAGTCCCTTCCTTGAGTAAAGCTTTGTCGTTCAGTTGCTCAGTCATGTCTGACTCTGCGATCCCATGGACTGCTGCATGCCAAAAGCAAAGCTTGAAGTGAAGTGAAGTGAAGTGAAGTGAAGTGGCTCAGTCGTGTCTGACTCTTTGCAACCCCGTGGACTATAGCTTACCAGGCTTCTCTGTCCATGGGATTCTCCAGGCAAGAGTACTGGAGTGGGTTGCCATTTCCTTCTCCAAAGTGAATGAGTTGGAAGACCCCAACCTAGGGATCGAACCCAGGTCTCCCGCATTGCAGGCGGACGCTTTAACCTCTGAGCCACCAGCTTAGGCAAAGTCAAAACAGCAGCACAGAATGGATGTTCCAGGTCAGAGACGCGAGCCCTGTAGGTTTTAGACGAGAGATGAAGGCGTTCTGGCTCTATGCTGTCGTGAAATCTAAAACTGTAACACAGCGCTCTATGAATTTAGTTCTTTAGGAAAAACAAATCCTTCCTTGCTCCTCCAATTCAAAAGAGATATCCAGGTGATGGTAAAATGTCTGTTTGTTGTTCTTGGCCATGAATACAAGTCAAGAGCATTTTCAATGGGAAATAGTCAATTGTGCGATGAATCCTAGGAAAAGCCCTATTCTTATTTCAGTACTGTTGGAAGTGATGGTGTGGGCACCCAGCCAAACACGGCAGAGGGTGGGTCTGACACCCCTTCCCGGCACCTGCAGGCTCTCCTCCCCCTTCCCCAGTCGTCTGAGCCGACACCTCTCAATGTTTTCCTGGAGGCAGCCAGTGAGGGTCTCTACTCCACACCCACCCAAAGCAAGTGCTCAAAGACAAGCTCTTTAGAAATACTGGGAACTTTAGAAGCCCTGAAGCACAGATGCCCTTTCTCGGGACCATTTCTATCACCGTGTAAGACTGCACAGTGCAAACCCTGGGTGTGTCATTCCAGGGGCCCCCTTGATCTGACCAGTGATTTTCCACTGCGCCCTGGACGTCGGGGCGGTGCATCAGGCTTTTGGATTCCTGATGAAGCTCCTGCTCTCGCAGTAGTCACTCAGTCTAGGTTGGCCACACAGGGTCTGGCTGACCTTTGTGGGTTGCAGTTCCAGTGACAATCTGAATTAGGGCCCTTGCTGTGCCATTCTGTCAACTCTATGTGCAGCTCAGAGGCTGCTTGGGGAGCCTGGCTGGTTTTCCATGCTGCAGTCCAGCTCTGAGACCTGGAGGTCGGTTGCAGGTTTAAGGTGGCCAGGAGTTTGCCCAGGACTTTCTCAGGAAATTGAGAGAGCCCCTTTCTTCAGCTCTGTCCCATCTGGGAGTCTCCCTCACTCTTAAAGTTCAGAAGGAGGAAGCCCAGAGTCCCCTCTGTCTGCCCTGACACTGGGTCAGCGGGGAAGGGGGGATCTTCTCTGGCTCCTCAATGGTACGAGAGGTGGGGGCCAGGGTGGGTGCCCACACTCTGTGTGGGTGTGCTGATAGCACCATGGGGTGGGACATGGAGAAGGGGTCGTGGCTTTAGGTTGGGGTGGGCGGGGGTTGCTGCCAAACCTCTCCGTCCTACTGGGATGTCCCTTTGCTCGTCTCTTGGCCAGAAAGCCTGGGATTTTCTTGGGGCTTTTATTGTCCGCTCCTGTTGGAAGTCCTGGGTTTCAGGCTCATCCAGCACCCACTCTCCAGTATACGGAACATAGAGAGAGGGGCCTGGGGGCTTCTGCCCTGTTGTTCCTGAGGCCTGAGGTCCTTAGCCAGTCCTTCCGCCATTCAGAGCTGTCTTAGGACTGTCTTCAGTTTGCCGTCGAGGGTTTTGTTGAATTTAGCAAGAGGAGCAGGATGAGGGTGGCTGGGAAGTTTGATAAGCTGTTAATTTTGGAATAATTCTAGATTTACAGAAAAGGTGCAAAGGCAGGGCTGAGGGTTCCTGTATCACTTTACTCGGTGTCCCCAGTGATCACATCTTACACAACTAGGGTGCCTTTCTCAAAACTGAGAAATGACACTGCCATGTCACTATCAGCTAGACTCCCTAGCCACCTCTGGTTTATAGCAGTGTCTCAGGGCGTCCTTTTATCGTGATCTCATCGACTGGAGAATACAGTCCCCTCCACGGCTCCCCTTAGTCTGGGTGTTTTCTTGTGATGACCCTTGGAAGAAACCACAGGGATGCAGTGACCTTCTCATCTGAGGCGGGGCATGACATCAGAGCAACTCATCCTGGGAGGTCTTGACCTCAGTCCCTTGGCTAACGTGTTCTCTGAGAGGCCTCTTCACTGTGGTGTGAGGATTCTTCCATCTTCATACTTTGTTTTTTGGAAGCTAGTCATTAAATCCACCCACACGTGAAGGTAGAGGACTTCACGGCCCCCTTCCTGGAGCGAGGAGTCCTGCCCAGGTGGCTGAAACTCTTCTGCACGGAGGGCTGGCCTCTTCTCCCCTTTCTTTGTCCCATCTGTGGGATGTGCGTATGGCGCCCTGTGTATTTGATGCTTTGGGTTTTAATCCAGTACTGTGCTATCTCTTCTGTTGCCAAATTCGTTCTAGCTTTGACCACTGGGGGCTCTTTCAGGGCTCTTCCTCAGTTTCCACGGTGAAATTGGTGAAGGGAGCAGAAAGCCTCTGTAGGGTCCTCCGGAAAGCCTCCCTCCCCTACACGCCAGCACTGAGGAGGAACGTGGAGGTGAGGGGTCTTTGGCCATGGCTAGTGTTTCCAAAACAACGTGTGTGTGTGTGTGTATGTGTGTGTGTGTGTGTGTACCCCCAAATGACACTTCAACCTTCGGGTGCCACAGAACACTGGCTGTAAGACATTACATAAATTTCAAATCTGTATTTTGCCACACCACATGGTACGTGTTAGTTCCCCAATCAGGTTTCAAACCCATGCCCCTTTCAGTGAAAGCATGAAGTCTTAACCATTGGGCTGCAAGGGAAGTCCCTCCAAAACTATTTTTTTTAAGGTCAAACTTTATTTCATTAAGGACAGGGAAGCCTGGCATATCGCGGTCCACGGGGTCGCAAAGAGTCAGCCATGACTGAGGGACTGAACAGCAGCAGCAGGGTAAGCTCACCCCTTGGTACAGAAAGAAGCTGCGGGCTCCACATGCCTGGCTGGGAGGCAGCTCACGCGAAACTCGCTGTGCAGCTCACGACAGGCTTCACGGAGCAGCAGAGACAGAAAGGCTGCCCTTCCTCCAGGCAGAGAGAGGGACGGGGGCCGTGCGCGCAGGAAATGCACTTTTACATAAGCTCCATTTATGCAAGCTCTCCAAAGAATTATAATTGTATTGAGCTGCCATTGGGACCCTTGTGTAATCACTTAACTCCAGCAGCAACATCAAATGCAAGAAATTTCAACATTGCTTGAGAAGAGAGACCAGAATTTACAGTTTCCGAATCAGTAGGAGATATTGTGAGAGAGTAATAACAAGAATACTACTGCTCACAGAAGATGGAAACAAAAAATTGAATAAGATTCCCATTTACATGTGGATTCATAAAACGCTGTCCTAAACATTTTGCTAGCAAGTCTCCATTTGAATCATTGTATATTTACCTAAGCAACAGCAGTAAGAGCAAAAGAGAAAAATTTCTAATTTATTCTAGGAAAATGACAAAATAAAATCATTGCCATCTTTTTGGATGATTTGTGAACAACAATAAAGACACTATAACACACTCCTTATAAATATAATTCAATCAATAAACTTATATGAGTCAGACTTATACAAACTATAGTTATAAAACACTATCTAAGAATAATAAAACCCTATCACGTTTCCATCTGGGCCAATAAAAACTAACAGCAATAAAAGGCAAAGGGAAAAAAGAAAAAAAAATTATTTGAGTAGAGAGAAGAGCCTCTCGCTGTGGTTCTGGATCCGCAGAAGCAGCCTCAGTGGAAGGAAGGCGACTCACTTCTGCTTTCTCCTTCTGTTGTGTGGACAGGGCTTGGTGTAGACATGCTGTGTCTATCTGTAGAGATGCAGACACTCAGGAGGATGAGCCTGGAGGGGGAGTGCTCATGAGGACCCCTCCCGGGCAGTCTCTTCCTCCTTTCTGGAATCTAAGGTAGGCTGGGGAGAAGGGCGAGGCAAAGAGTCCTCCAAGAGCTGCCCCAGGGACATCAGACAGGGGAGGCTGGAGCCCAGACCAGAGCCTTCGTCTGAAGGTGGGAGGCTTGGAGCAAAAGCCAACCCTGCCTTCCCGTCTCAGTGAGGAGCTGCCACGTGGGGATGGGCCGACCATCAGAGGCTCTGACCTCTGGACCCTGGACCCCTCATGGGGGATATCCTTGCAGGCGTCTGCCAAACTCCTCAAGTGCAACATCAGAAACAAAAGAATATTTTGGAAACCTTTAAAAGGCTTCTCGATATTTTTGGTCTCTGATAAGTGCTCATTTTTAAATTTGTGCCAGCATCTCTCGGCCAAAAGAACACTCAGCTCATTATCACGAGCTCTTCTTTCCTGGAGAATTAGCTGCTTGGATGTCAGCCAGTGACTCTTTCAAGTTTTCCTGCAAGAAATTTGACTTGTACGTTCCAGGTGTCAGATGGGACTGCTGCACACGTGTGACAGATCATGTCATATACTTGGAGAGGGTCTCCTAAACCGTGACGGGGTAAACTGTCTCTAAGTCTGGAATTTGGCAAACATGCCTGCTTTCCCCTGATGCAGGCTGGGAGGGCGTAACGTTTTCCCTGGGGTCCGCAACCTCCTCTGTCTGACTGTGGGGAAGCTTTCCGGAGGTGGAGGCTTCTGGTGTGATGTCTAAGGGCATTAATTATTTCATCTGCTTCAGCTAGTCTAGTGTACACTTGGATTCTTTCTCCGTTAGGATTTTTAAACAAGTATTTAGCTCGGCTATAAGATTCCTGTCTTCAGAACCGCTTTCGTTCACCTCCCAGGCGGTCTATTTCCAATCAGTTTGTTCCCTTTGGTCCCACGTGAATGGCTCATAGGAGATCTGTCCCCAGGAACTGTGCCAGCTCCCTCCTTCAGTCAAGAATCAAGCTCTGTACGAGGATCAGCACCTTGGAATCAGAATTCTCCCAAGTGGCAATCAGTTTCCCAAACTAGTTTCCTTATGGCACCTCCTCTGCTCCAGCTTCCCCTGACTCTGATTATCATGTCACAGAGCCTGCCCCAGAGTGCCCTTTGGAAAGGTGGGCGTGGTCAGGTGCAAAGAGCCTGGGTCTTCGCAGGGGCTTAACAGAGCAGGTGAACTTGGACTTGGGGTCATCACACCTGCCTCATCCATGCGGAGGACAGGGCACAGTGTCTGGCTTTCAAAAAGCATCCAGTAACTTGGAGGATGAGTCAACTCTTTCCGTCGGGGTCCTGTCCTCTGACTTCAGGGTCCTGCGGATGCTACCAGACCATCCCCTTGGAATGACTCCCAGACCCTCCAAAACTGCCTGGGTCTGACTGTTCTGACCTGCAGTAAAGGTCTTTCCCCTGGAGGCCTCCCCCGTCTCTGTGAGCCTCACAGCTAGAAAGTCAAGAAGGAAACTCTAACCCGGCTTTGCTGGACTTCCAGTTTCAGCTCAGAAGCCTAAAGTGCTTGGAAGTCAGCATTCTCATCCTTCTACTAAGAAAAGCTGGATGAACTTAACAGGAACAACTTTCCTTGGATCCATCAGAGAACTGAGGCTCTGGGCAAACCACCATCCGTAAACCTGAAGAAACGGGCTTTCAGGGTAAATACAGGAGAGATTTGCTAACCTGGAGCAGATGCCACCAGACACCGCAAGCCAGTGGGCACAGTAAGGTGGGATTCTGATGAACTGCCGGCATCTGTGTGTGGCGTGACACGTGAGAAGCTCCTGGGGCCAGAGTCCCGCAGGGCCTCCTCACCTCTGCAGCCTTTCCCTCCAGGAACTCCCACACACTCTCACGGAGAAAAGCACGGGGAATGTAGGGGGTGCCTCCTCTTCCCATTGTCCTGACAGAAGGGAGGAAAGGGGTAATCACTGTGTAACCCAACCAGGAGCGTCCTCCCGACAAATCAAAAGCCTTGCTCCTGGGCAGGGTGTTTCCAGAGAACACAGCAGGGTCCCACCCAGCCAGTAACAGGGCACCTTCCTCGTTCCCTTCCTCCTGATGAGGGCTCCAGCTACCATAATAGTCACAGCTGGGTTGCTGTCGGAGCCAACTGAGGCGGCAAAAACCAAGAGGGGAGACAAGGATGCTCCAGTTAACTGATGCCCCCGTGACACCACTCAGCCTTCAGGGGCCGCAGAACACTGACTGCAAGAAGCTGCCCAAAGCACAGGCTCCACTGTTGGCTTTTTGGCCCACAGACCCAAAGCACTGCGCCTCAGACCAGCCACCGACCCACCATTCGTTCACAATCTGCTGGGGGTGGCCACTGCCCACCTATTTTTCAGTCCCTTCACAGAGAGCCAAGCATGTCGCCCCGTTTCCTCCTTGCCTCCCAGTGATAAAACCATGTGATATTTACAAGGAATAGACAATTGAAGAGGAAACTGGTCAAGGTATATGAAATTGCATCAAGTAAATGACAAGTGATAATGTGCAAGAAAGATTCCCATTGGACACAAATGAAATAGAAGAAAGAAGAAGAAATGTAGGTTACATTTACAGAAGAAATAGATGACCCCAGGAAAGCCTCTACCATTTTCAAAAGACTGTACAAAAGCAGCCAGAGGAACATAGGAAAGATACGTTTATCAACCTAAATGAGGACAGTGGTTCTGACCAAAAGGATGAGGCTTTCCAGTGTTGGTGATACCAGACAAAATTTCACATTAAAGGAATTCCCAGAGATATTGTATGATGTTATAAGAGCAAAGGATAAAATGATGTAGGCTGATCAAAATTTAGAAAGAAGTATGATAATATACAGAAGCATAGGAAAGATGTCCACTAGGTACTACTACTTACATAACGAGCAGAAGGCAAGCACTGTACACGCATTGTTGGTAGTTTTTTACCAATAATGAAAACATTAATTCTCAATGTTTCTAATGCTTTTAGGGAATTCCCAAGTAGTGCAGTGGTAAAGAATCTGCCTCCCAATACAGGAGATGCAAGAGACTTGAGTTTGATCCCTGGGTTGGGAATATCCCCTGGAGTAGGAAATGGCTGTTCAGTTCAGTTCAGTTCAGTTGCTCAGTCATGTCTGATTCTTTGCAACCCCATGGACTGCAGCACGCCAGGCTTCCCTATCCATCACCAACTCCTGGAGTTTGTTCAAACTCATATCCATCAAGTCGGTGATGCCATCCAACCATCTCAGCCTCTGTCGTCCCCTTCTCCTTCTGCCTTCAATCTTTCCCAGCATCAGGGTCTTTTCAAATGAGTCAGCTCTTTGCATCAGGTGGCCAGAGTATTGGAGCTTCAGCTGCAGCATCAGTCCTTCCAAGGAATGGTATGGAAAGGAAGTGGTGACCCACTCCAGTATTCTTGCCTGGAAAATTCCATGGACAGAGGAGCGTGGTGGGCTACAGTCCATGGGGTTGCACCTAGTTGAACACAACTGAGCATGCGTACACATACTAATGTCTTGAATGATAGGATTCTAAATAAATAAGAGTTGCAAAATTGTTTTATTTTTCTATATTTTTATAATCAATAGCAGGAAACTTGTGAAAGATTAAAGGTTACGAAACCATATTAATTTTTCCATTGATCATTAAGATCACTTTGCATTGTTTCATCTTCCATATTTAGTTCCATAGCCCACACTACTGTACAAAGCAAGGTGGGCCTGTGTATGAACAATCACTTTAAACACAAATGGTTTAGACAGAGCAGCTAAAAGTCAGAAATTGTCAAATTGGATTAAAAAGAGATGAAAAGATTCAACTATGCACTATTCACAAGAAACATGTTTCAAATTAAAGACAGCTACATCAAGAGTTAAGGGGCAAAGGAAGATAATCTTATGCAAATACTCATCTAAAGAAAGCTGGTATGCTTAATTGTTAGTTGTGTCCAGTTCTTTGAGACCCCATGGATGGACTGCAGCCCACCAGTCTCCTCTATCCTGGAATTCTCCAGGCAAGAATACTGGAGTGGGTTGCCACGCCCTCCTCCAGAAGATCTTCCCAACCCAGGAATTGAACCCAGGTTCCCTGCATTGCAGGCAGAATCTTTACCATCTGAGCTACCGGGAAGCCCAGAAAAAAGCTAGAGGAGCCATACTAACCCTGTAGAGAGTAGATTTCAGGACAAGGAGCATCGCCAGAGATAAAGAGGTTCATCACATAATGATAAGTGACTAATTCTTATAAAGGACAGCAATCCTAAACACGTACGCACCTAAAAACAGGACGCTGAATTACATGCGGCAAAAGCTTGCAGAACGGAAAGGAGACATTGATAAATACACAGTTATATGTGGAGACGTCCACATTCCTCTGTAAGTATTATAATTGACAAAACAAACAGAAAATGAGTAAGGAAATAGATGACCTGAAGAGCAGTATCGATTAATTTGTCCTAATTGACACCCAACATTAGCAGAATATCCATTCTTTTCAAGGGCACCTGGAACATTCACTAAGATAGACTACATTCTAAGGCATAAAACATACCTTAGCAATTTCTTTTAAAAATAGAAATGGTACAAAGTACATTCTCAGACCATAACAAATGAAACTGAAAATTAACAAGAAAGATAGCTGGGAAATCCCCAGCTATTTAGAGACTATGCAATGCATTTCTAAGGAATCCGTGTGTTAAAGAAGAACTCTAAAGGAAGTTAATATAATGTCTGTTTAACTAAGTGAAGATGAGGCAAAAATGTGGGATTCAGTGAAATCAGTGCTTGGAGGGAAACTGACAGCATCGCACGCACATTTTAGAGAAATATATCTAAATTCAATAATCTAAACTCCATCATAGGAAAAGAAAGGGAAGAAGAGCAAATTTAACCTAAATGCAAGCAGAGGAAGGAAAAAATAAAAAAGTTAGAGTATAAATCAATGACATTTAAAATATGAAAATAATAGTAAAATTCAGAATAGGAAGTGGTGAAGCTAAAAATTGGTTCTTCGGGAATACCAACGAAGTTAACAGACTTCTAGAGAGACTAATCAAGAGAAAAAGAGAAAACACAGATTATTAATATCAGGGATGCAAAAGAGGTAAAAATAAATGGACACATGGATCAATGAAACAGAATAGAGATCCAGAAATAGACTTCTACAAACATGGTCAATTGAGTTTCAACAAATGTACAAAGACAATTCAAAGAAGAAAGGATAGTCTTATCAATGAATTATGTTGGAAAAATAAACCTAGACCTATACTTCCCTCCTTACATGAAGTTTAATTCAGTGAATCAGAGGCCTAAACATAGCATGTAACACTCTAAAGCTTTTAGAAAAAGCATAGGGAAAAAATTGGTGACCTCCTGTTAGGAAAAGAATCCCTAGAAAAGACAATGAAAGCACAATTCATAAAAGAAAAAACTAGATCAATCTGATGCCATGAGAACTTCAAACCAGCTGTTCTGTAACAGAGAACAAGAAGACAAACCACCAACTGACAGGGCGTATTTGCACATCGTGTACCTGACCATAAACTTGTATTAAGATATAAACAAGTCTCAAAACAACAACAACAAAACCCAATTTTTAAAATTTTTATTGTGGTATAGTTGATTTGCAGTGTTGTGTTAGTGTCAAGAGTTACAGCTAAATGAATCAGTTACATGTATACATACATCCACTCTTTTTTTAGATTCTTTTCCCACATAGGGAATATATGCGTCAGTCTCAATCTCCCAATTCATCCCTCTTCCCTGGTTTTTAAAACATGGACAGAAAAACAATACAAGTATCAGAGAAGCACATGAGAAGATGCTCAACATCATTAGTCACTAAGCAGACAGAAATTAAAACCACGAGATACCACTAACACTTAAGAAATGACTACAGATTGTCAAAAACCCAACAATACCAAGTGTTTGCACAAATATGGAGTAATTGGAACTCTGCCTGGTGGCTCACTGGTAAAGAATCCACTTGCCAATGCAGGAGACGCAAGAGACGTAGGTTTGATCCCTGGGTCAGGAAGATCCCCTGGAGGGGGAAATGGCAACCGACTCTAATTTTCTTGCCTGGAGAATCGCATGGACAGAGGGGGCTGGGGGGCTGTAGTCTCCACAGTGTGGCAAAGAGTCAGACAACGCTGTGCAACTGAGCATGAACATAGGTAGTTTGTAGAAATGCAAATAGGACAACTTTCGAAGAGCAGCTTGACAGTTCTTAATAAAGTTGAAAATACACTTCCTTTGGAACTCAGCAGTTGTCTCCTAGGTTCTTACCCAAGAGAAATGAAAATGTATGTCCACAGGAATGTTTATAATAGATTTATTCCTGATTGCCAAAAACTGGAAACAACCAAAATTTCTCTCAGCTGGGAAATGGATAAACTGTGGCACAAACGTACAATGGATACTGTTCAGCCCTCAAAGAACAGACCATTGATTCAAGTAGCCACAGAAGTGAATCTTAGATGCTCTGTGCAAAGTGAAACAAGCCAGACCCAGAAAACTGTCTGCTGTAGTATGCTATTAATTTCACCTTCTGACAAAGGCCTAACATAGGACGAGAGAACAGATCCGTTTGACTAAGGCCAGCTAGAGGGACTTTGGGGTAGGTTGTGACTGTTTGTACCCTGATTTTAACAGTGGTCACATGACCGTGTGCATTTGCCAAAACCCACAGAACTGTAGTCCAAAATTGTAATGGAGCAGGACCCTACGGGACCTTCCCATGACAGACCCCATGCCCTCCGCCTGCTTCATGTCTGTAAGAAAAGAGCCAAAGAATAAATTTAATCAGCGTAATTTAGTCAATGAATAAATTTAATCAGAGAAATTAGAAAACGCAGAAACAAAGGAAAGCAGTCAAGACAAAATAATGATAGTTTAACCATTAAGCAAAGTCAAGGACATTCAGTTCCTCTTCAAGGGCTATAGATAATAGTCTGAGCCACATCCTTTAAACACTGAACCCCCCCATCAGGATGACTAGACTGGAGCCATCACATAAACTGCTCCATCTCGCACAATTCCATGAACTGGCCTCAAGGAAATGGGGACAAACTGACCCCAGCGTTGAAGATCGTACTTAAAACAATTAAGATGCTGCTGATCAAGCCACTGCGTGACCATTTCCAGAGCTGCTCTGCACATCGCCCCTCCCCATACACCCCTGAAACTCCCTTTTAAAGGCTCTTGCCCATTCATTGGCAGTGAGGTATTGGTTCTTTGGAATGTGAGTCCACCTTCTCCCCAGGATTGCCAGCTTCCTTACTAAAGCTATCTTTCCTTTTACAGAACACTTGTCTCTCAGTATTGGATTCTTGAGTGATGGGCAGCCAAACGTTAAGTTCAATAACAAAGATCATTTGTACTTTGTATAAATTTTACAATAACCTTAAAAGTCAGTGTCCTTTGTAAGCATCTGTTCATTCATATACGCAATCTGTCTTCAGCAAGTGACCGTTTTATGATATAGCCTTCACCTGATTCTGTGTGGTAGCAAAGGAAATGAATTCAGTTTCCCCTCTCTAAACTCACTGTCTACTGCCAGGATTAATGAGCTATAGTGTGAGGGCCAAACACAGCCCACCACTTATTTATGTAAATAAAGTTTATGGGAACACAGCAGTGGCCATCTACCAGAGCACCATCTGTGGCGGAGTTGGGTAGTTGTCACAGAGACCTGTGTCCACAAATCCTGAAATATTAACTACCTAGCTCTTCTTAGAAAGTGTTTACCAACCCCTAATGTAGCAGGTCCCAAACTTTATGTTGCCTAAAAATCTTTCTGAAGCCTGTTAAACTCAAGTTCTACTTGGAGAATTTCTAATTGAGTAGGTCTGGAGTAAGCCCAGAGATGTAAGTCCACAGATGTCTAGACGATTCTAAAGCAAGTAGTTTTGGACCACACTTGGGAAAACTGCTTAAGAAACACAGACGTTGAGCAGTGAATGGCAATAGAGGGGATCTTCTTTGCAGGATTACAGTACAGTTTATGCATTAAACTCAAGTTCGACAGCCTGGTCCTTTTAGAAGTTGCTTAACTATTTGAAAGTGGCACCCTCTGGGTAAAACAATATTTTGAAAACATATGTTTCAGAAAAAATTATGGGCAAGGGGTTATTTTACTCACCTTATCTTCCACTAAGAATACATATAAAACTGCTGAAGAATTTGGTAATAAAACCACACATTATTTTAGGTTTCAGCCCTAGTCCAGATCAGTCAGGGTTCATCAGGGAGGCAAGACGGCCCCTTGGTGGGGAGGGCCATATCTGTCTCTGCATGGAATCCTGAGGGGTGGGAGTACAGGCAGCTGGGTGGAGGAGACGAAGGGATGCTGTGGGAATGGGAAAGGCATGCTGGAAGAACTGGAGATTCTCCTGGGGGGACTTGGCAATAATACTCACCGCACGACCCCTCCTTCCTCTAAACTTTTCCCCACCAGCACAATCCCTCAAACTTCTTTGCTTTCCGAGCATGAAGGCCAGTTCCTAGCTGGGCCCTGGTATCCCCGACACTTGTAGGATGTAACATAGAATTAAAGGTCAAGGCAGAAGAGAGACCATCTTCAAGGAGCAGAGGAAGCTGTTGTGAAATAATTATTACCCATGATCACTGCACTTAGCTCTGAGTTTTCGCAAAGCTACAGTGGAAAAAAAAAAATGAATAAACAAATCACAAACTCCTCATATTAGCAAAATTCCCTAACCATGGGTCTCGGTGAGTCAGAGACTAAGAGAAGGGTCAGGAGGAAAGGAAATGTTTGTTTTCGAGGTTGCCCCCAGCAGCCCGTCTCCAACAGACACTCAATGGATCTGTCGTTAGCTGACCTCTGTTTGCCTCCACGACAGCTTTGGTGGTTGATTTCAGGACTCTTGAGTCAGCCCAGAGTCATCTGGTGAATTCCGTAAACTTTTGCGTTCTATTCATAAGTATTTTAGAACATTACAATGAGACTCTGATTGCTTTAATTAGTAATTAAGTGACATCATGACTGGGGAGATTTTATTTTGAAAGTGAAGTTAGCCATGATGCAAAGTGAGTTTATTTTGGGTCTCTCATAGCATCTCCTTGGTGGCTTTTAACTCTGAAGTCTCACAGAACGTGTGAACTATGTCCAATGTGTAAACATAAACTTTTTAAAAATACTGCTTAGTTTCCAAGTATACTTAACTGGAACTCTACATCTGAGGCCAAGATGGCCCTGCTGTATAATTAGTAACGAATTGTTGTCTGCCTCCTTTCAATTATTATCTTTCTGGTTATGTTTTGATAAAAGCAGTATGTCCAACAGGTGGCCCATCTGACCCTCCTCGCCAGAGTCCATGACTGGCGCATTCCACCATGACGGAGCGAAGGGGATGGAAGCCTGCAGGCAACATATGCAGAAAATCAGAAGATACACTTCGGGCTGGAATGAAAGGCCTGCTTGTTGCTCCAGGGACGGCAGGGACATCGCAAGGCCAATGCTGATTTATCCTGCCAAAAACAAGACTTCATACACGGTTCCAAAGAAGCAGTGAAGGAGAGAACCCCAGGATGCTCTTCTCCATTAACGGTCGTGGGAGGGGCTGACATGAAGGGGGAAAAGAGGTAGCCACTGGTTACCTGCATCCTCTTGAGGTCACGAGGTCATGAGCTATCTCATGACTTCACATCCTCATGAGGTCATGAGTGACCTACCTCTCTCTGTTTCTTTATCAAGATTTGTTTTCTATGAACTCTCTTATCAGAAGTCAAACTGAAAGAAGACGCTGTTTCAGGAAATGTCAAATTCTGTTGGTTGAGATGCAAGCCTGACAACATGCATGACCTAAACGTCGGATCTGTATTCTAGATCGCCTGAATGGTCACCGTGAAAAGTGACACAGGGTACCTTTAGACTCTTTACTCTCAGAACATTAATAATGCACTATTAGCAGCGTTAATGTGCAGAAAGCTCTTATATGAGGAAGGAAAAGCTGGCGCCAGCCCACACTGTAAGATCAGCAATGCCTCAAGGTTGACACATGCGCACAAAAGGAGGGCAAGAAAACAATCAAGATTCTCCTCATTAAAATCCAACATGGCTCAAATTATCCTTAAAATCCAAATGGGGGAGGGTTAAGTCAGGAGTTTGGGATTAACAGATACACTCCACTGTATATAAAATAGATGAACAAGGACCTGCTACATAGCATGTGCATATGTGCTAACTCGCTTCAGTCATGACTGTTTGCGACCCTGTGGACTGTAGCCCACCAAGCTCCTCTGTCCAAGGGATTCTCTAGGCAAGAATACTGGAGTGGGTTGCCATGCCCTCCTCCAGGGACTCTTCCCAACCAGGGATTGAACTCATGTCTCTTACATCTCCTACACTGGCAGGCAAGTTCTTTACCACTAGCGCCACCTGGGAAGCCCTTATATATATGTATAAAACTGTGTATATATATATATATAACTGAGTCACTTTGCTGTATACCTGAAAATAACATAATATTGTAAATCAACTATGTTTCTTTTTAAAATATTTTTTAATCCAAATGGTAAAGGGAGGATTCACAGAATACATTTCAAGAAAAATAAAAAATAAAAAGTCTCAGTCTACAGCTGAGTAAGAGAGTCACGCAGTCAATGAGACAACATGCTCAGAGTGACACTGAATTAGCCTGGGCCCCGAGGGCGGCCTGGATGCTAAGGGGCGAGGAGCAGACCAGAGCCGACGCAGCGAGCAGTGGGAGGAGCCAGGGGAAGGGCGTGGCCTTCAGCCGAGGGGACAGAACTGGGCTTCACTTCGTGAAGGTCAGGTGTGCGGCCCTTCTGTCGGGGCACAGAACTGAGAGCCGGACGTCCAGGGTCAATGACCTGGAGACCGAGGCTGGTGGGTGGACGCCCGCAGGGCAGACACTGAGGGCCTGGATGGGGGAGAGGCGCAGGGTCGAAGGAGTAGACGCCCTGCCTCTGTGCTGCGGCCAGAGTCCCAGCTGCTCTTTAGCTGCCCTGTGGCCGGCAGAGTCCCGCCTCTGCACTTATAGCTCCCTTGCTAGGGGGTGTCTGTCTGTTTGTCTGTCTGAGCTTCCTATGTCTGCCATCGCAAATCACCACAAACTGGGTGGCTTTAAGCTACAGAACTGACAACTCTGGAGAACAGATCCCTGAAACCAAGGTCCAGGGGGTCCCCCCTGCCTCCTCCAGGCTCGGGAACTCCTGGCTCGGGAACTCCTGGCATCCCTGGCTCATGTCTGCTCCCTCCAGTCTCTGCCTCTCCCTCTGTGTCTCTTATGAGGAAACTTGCCATTGGGTTTAGTGCCCACGGGATAGTCTAGGATGAATTCCTCACTCAGAATGCCTTACTTAGAGACACCCACAAAGATCTGCCATGAACTTTTAAATTACGCATTTTAATTAGATTAATATTCACGGGAGTCCCAGGGATTCTGGTATGGACACACCTTTTTGGAAGCCCCCCGTTCAACTCACTTCATCTGCTTTGTTGGCATTTAATGAAGCCTTTTGCTGTGCTTTCTCAGGGCAGTGAATAGAGGCTGCGGGTTGATCTGGGAGGACTGTTAGGGGCAAGGGAGTTAGAAAGATACCTGGAGGGCCCAGGTGGGCTGGGTTGTGTCACTCAGGAGAGCAAGCGGCCAGAAAGGTGGTCTCCAAGGCCGTGGGAGCCAGCGATGGCCAGAAGGTCCTGGAAGCATCAGACATGGGACCCAGGCAGTGCTGACTCCCTTGCCTTTGACCTCGACTTGGTCTTCTCAAATAAGAGCCCAGGGAAAAGATGCTAGGCATCCCTTTGAGAAGCTCTGCTGGGGACAACTAGGTACTTAATTGATGTGTCCTAACTCTTAGGGCTTCCCTTGTGGCTCAGCTGGTAAAGAATCTGCCTGTAATGCGGGAGACCTGGGTTCAGTCCCTGGGGTGGGAAGATCCCCTGGAGAAGGAAAAGGCTATCCACTCCAGTATTCTGGCCTGGAGAATTCCATGGGATCACAAAGAGTGAGACACGACTGAGTGACTTTCACTTCCACTTTCCAACTGTTAGGGCTATAGAATTTTAAACTGATAGAGCCGTAGAAGAAATGAGGTCTAAAATCTGAGGAATCCCTAGGAAATCTGGCCTGTGACATTTCCAAGTCTGTTTACTCTCAAATTTTTGAACAGAACCAGCTTTGCGTTTAACATACAGAAAGCACGGTGATAGGTCGGGCTTGGGCTTTTTCTAGGAAAGGGCATGATTCAGCTCAACCAAGAGGCTGCTTGTGAAATCCGAGTGGCCGGAGCTGTCACGACCCAGCCCTTCCTCGTCTGAAAACCAGCTTGTCTGAAATCAAACCCATTTGTCATCCCACCGGCTATTTTCCCTCCACTCTCCACTCAGGTTGAACTGACCCTTCGGAAGGCGCGGGGCCGGCCAGCAAGCATGAAAACATTCTTCCCTAGGGCTGGAGGGGCGGCCGCATCTGGAGGACCAGATGTGAGCAGAGAAGAACAGAAGCGCTGCTGTGACTCAGCCTCACTCGGGAAGAACGTGCGTGGCCCCGGCGCTGGGCCCGTCTCTGCAGCCCTGTTTTTCTGCTCCTCTGGGATGTTTTGGAAGCCACTGAACTACCCCACCTCTGGAACAAGCTCTGCTGGACGTCATTCCGCTCCAGTGACTCTCCAACAGACACCACAAACTTTCTAAACAGGACGTGTGGGCTCAGACCTGCTGGACGAGAGCCCCCAGGAGGGAGAGCAGCCATGTGCTCGCACAGGGTTTTGCTCTGTTTGTTGGGGTTTCATTGCTTCTCAACGTCGTGTTCGTTTCTGCTGTACAGCAGCATGAGTCAGCCGTCTGTGTACAGATACCCCCTCTCTGTCACCCCAGGGCACTGAGTAGAGCCCCCTGCGCTGTACAGCAGGTTCTCGTTCGTTGTCTATTTTATACGTAGTAGGGTTTGCATTGCAAGGAGGTCCAACCAGTCCATCCTAAAGGAGATGAGTCCTGGGTGTTCATTGGAAGCACTGATATTGAAGCTGAAACTCCAATACTTTAGCCACCTGAGGCAAAGAGCTGACCCATTGGAGAATACCCTGATGCTGGCAAAGATTGAAGGCAGGAGGAGAAGGGGACGACAGAAAATGAGATGGTTGGATGGCATCACCGACTCAATGGACATGGGTTTGAGTGGACTCCGGTGGTTGGTGATGGACCGTGAGGCCTGGCGTGCTGCAGTTCATGGGGTTGCAAAGAGTCAGACATGACTGAGTGACTGAACTGAACTGAGGGTTTGTGTGGTTTGGATTTTCATTGTTTTAATGTTCCACTAGTGACCCGGAGATTTGCCACCTGAAGCACTGGGTCCACTGGACCAAGGTGACCGTCCAGGACAACAAACACCCGTTTCCTGCCCCCGGGAGAGTTCAGTGTTCTGCCCAGGTCACCAGCCAAACTCACTAAGACTCCTGCTCCTGATGTCCGGATACTTTTCCTCCCACAGAAGGCTGACCACCGCCTCTCAGGGGAGAAGCCACCCTAAGACGGGCTTCCCAGGTGGCTCATTGGTAAAGAACTCTCCTGCCAAAGCAGGAGTCATGGGTTGGATCCCTGGGTCAGGAGGATCCCCTGGATGGAAGGCATGACCACCCACTCCAGAATTCTTGCCCAGAGAAGCCCATGGACAGAGGAGCCTGGCGGGCTGCAAGTCCACGGGGTTGCACAGAGTCGGACATGGCTGAGCACCAGCACGCACACCACCCTAAGAAGGGAATTCAGAATCTCGGCCTCATCTGGGCACGCCTGATCCAACCCCTGCAGAGGAAGCAAAGAAACAAAGGATGTTTGCTTTGGAGAAAAAAACACAACTTGCTCATATGTGAAAAAGTCAGAAACCCACGAGTTCAAAAAATAGTTTGTGGCCAGGCCGGGAGGGCTCAGACGGCAGTAAAGTCTTCTTGCGTGAATTCCAGGGATCTGAGGGGCACTCGTTACAGGGAATACTGAATAGAACAGCTGGAGAGCAGCCACAGGAGCGCGACCAGGGAAGGGACCTGCGCTCCCTTCAGTAAGCTGGAGGCAAACGCGGTGAGGGACACCGCTCCTCCCTGGTCTCCAGGCCCCCCAGTGAGTGGGAGGGGGGAGCCACGTGACCCCAGCGCAGGGGTGCTCAGCCCTGAGAGCAGAGTCCCCCGGCACCTGCAGGCCTTTGTGGTACCGCAGAAGAGAAACTGGGCTTAACCATCTCCTCCACTTGGCTGTCCACTGCACACCTCCCCAGTCATCCCAGATGCCTTTCACAGAGGTTTCAGCTTTTGCCCCAGGGTCCAAGTTAACTTCTTTCACTACATTTTATTGTTTCCATATTTTTTATTTTCTTTTATTTTAGAATGGTTGCCCATCTTTTGCTTGTCTGTTTTTCGTGACAGAGAACAGTCTAGACAAGTTGCTTTATAGAACACGTGGCTTTCTGGATCTGCCTGATTGTCTCCTTGTTATAACATTTTGCGGAGGAATGCTACTAGGCAAACTGGTTGCAGGGCATAGTTATCTTTTCTGATGGATGATATGTCCTCTGGAAGGCCTTCAAGCCAGCACCTGTGCCATTTTCCCCTCAGCCCAGGGACACTCACTGGGTTTCTGACATCAGATGTTCCAGGTGCAAACTGTGCCTCCCCAACCTGCATAAGTCATGTCTCCAAAGATCCCTGGTTCCCTTTACTAGGAAATGGTGTTTAGAGACCAAGGCATGGATGCTAGGTCTGTTCATTGGTCCTGGAATGTCATTGTATCTTGCCACTATTGGTAAAGAATCTTCCTGCAATGCAGGAGACCTGATCCCTGGGTCAGGAAGATCCCCTGGAGAAGGGAATGGCTTTATACTATAGTATTCTTGCCTGGAGAATTCCACAGATAGAGGAGCCTGGTGGGCTACAGTCCAAGGGGTCACAAAGAATCGGGCATGACTGACTAACACACTATTGTCACACTGGTGACAGGTAATCGATACACGCGTGTTCCTGTCTGATGCCTCTAATTCAAACTCAATACCATGGTTCTTCCTCACCTCCCCCGTTCCATATCTGTGTCTCTCTTCTCCCACAGTGAGTGCCCTGGAGCCCAGCAAGATGAATGCATTTACTTACTTGATCTCTCCTACAATATTCACAAGGTAACTTAAAAATTGCAGGGGCTTCCCTGGTGGTCCAGTGGTTAAGAATCTGTCTCCCAATGCAGGGAACATGGGTTTGATCCCTGATCAGGGAACTAAGATACCACATGCAGTGGGGCCACCAAGCCTGTGAGCTGCAACTACTGACCCTGCATGCCACAACTAAGACTCAACACAGCCAAAGAAATAAATAAAGTTTTCTAATTGCAGAGTTTTGGCAGCCAAGCCACTATCAATAGCAAATCTCCTCAGCAACATTCAATTTTTTCTGCAGCTCTTTTTTCATAAATATGCAAAAATAATCATATATTTTTACTTGTTCTCTGTAACAGTCTTTCATCTTAACATCTTCACTTAACAATATATCCTGGAATTCATATCATATTAATTCTTAACGATCTCCTTATTAATTTTGCTGAGCATATTATTCCATTGATTGTCAATCCATCCCATTTCATTGTCTACACACATCAGTTGAGAAGAAAATGGGAGTTGATGAAGTTGTGAATAGCAGAGGTTAGGACAGAGACAAGAGAATGGTGATAAATAGGGGTAGGTCAGGTCCGAAGGGTACTTTGATAGAATCTGATACAACATGAAGCACACACTGGAATCAAGATTGCAGGGAGAAATATCAATAACCACAGATATGCAGATGACACCACCCTTATGGCAGAAAGCAAAGAGGAACTAAAGAGCCTCTTGATGAAGGTGAAAGAGAGTGAAGAAGCTGGCTTGAAACTCAATATTCAAAAACTAAGATCATGAAAACCAGTCCCATCGCTTCATGGCACATAGACGGGGAAACAATGGAAGCAGTAAAAGACTTTATTTTTCTGGGCTCCAAAATCACTGTAGATGGTGACTGCAGCCATGAAATTAAAAGACGCTTGCTCCTTGAAAGAAAACATATGACGAACCTAGACAGTGTATTACAAAGCAGAGACATTACTTTGCCAACAAAGGTCCATCTAGTCAAAGCTATGGTTTTTCCAGTGGTCATGAATGGATGTAAGAGTTGGACTATAAAGAAAACTGAGTGCCAAAGAACTGATGCTTTTGAACTGTGGTGTTGGAGAAGACTCTTGAGAATCCTTTGGACTGCAAGGAGATCCAACCAGTCAATCCTAAAGGAAAGCAACCCAGACTATTCATTGAAAGGACTGATGCTGAAGTTGAAGCTCCAATACTTCAGTCACCTGATGCAAAAAAACTGACATTGGAAAAGACCCTGATGCTGGGAAAGATTAAAGGCAGGAGAAGAAGGGGACAACAGAGGATGAGATGGTTGGATGGCATCACTGACTCAATTCACATGAGTTTGAGCAAGCTCCAGGAGATGGTGGAGGACAGGGAAGCCTGGTGTGCTGCAGTCCATGGGGTCGCAAAGAGTTGGACACAACTGAGTGACTGAACAACAATTCAGCATGCCCTCTGTGTGGAAGGAAAGGCTTCAACAGGACAAAAAGATGAAAGGGTCCCCATAATGTCCAAGCAGTGGGGCTCCTTGCAAGATCAGAAGGGGTCCCAGAGTGCTGCCAGACTGAGCAGTGGACACAGTCCTACACAGCAGACTAACCAACGAATCAGATGCAGTGCAGATCCAATGAATGAAGTCAGCTTTGCAGATTAGAATTTTGAAGCATCTGTGTTGGATTACTCATGCAAATGGCACAGTGACAGAAAAACAGCCACCAAAGCAGGGCTTTCTCAATTGGGGTGTCTGTGAACACTCTGAAATTCCTTGCAAAATGAGTGGATTTTAGGAGGAAAGCATGCAAATTTTTCAGCAGGTTTTGAAAAGGAGCTATGACTCAAAACCTTTTTTTACGTTAAGAAACAGTGATGTAGGGGCCGGAAAACTAATGGATGAGCAGATGGCTGTGGCTGCTGAATGGACGGTACCAGCCAATGCAGTCAGTGAGGCTGACTTTCCCAGGCTTCATCCCTTGTAACCGTAGATGTGCTTTGCATTAGTTCATGTATCTCTATGGAAGTGTTAGTTGCTCAGTCATGGCTGAATCTTTGCAACCCCATGGACTGTAACCCACCAGGCTCCTCCGTCCGTGGGATTCTCCAGGCAAGAATACTGGAGTTGGTTGTCGTGCCCTTCTCCAGGGGATATTCCCAACTAAGGGATCGAACTCAGATCTCCCGCACTGCAGACAGATTCTTGACTATCTGAGCCACCAGGGAAGCCCCATAAGCATCCCTATCAGTTCAGTTCAGTCGCTCAGTCGTGTCCGACTCTTTGCGACCCCATGAATCGCAGCACGCCAGGCCTCCCGGTCCATCACCAACTCCCAGAGTTCACTCAGACTCGAGTCCATCGAGTCTGTGATGCCATCCAGCCATCTCATCCTCGGTCGTCCCCTTCTCCTCCTGCCCCCAATCCCTCCCAGCATCAGAGTCTTTTCCAATGAGTCAACTCTTCGCATGAGGTGGCCAAAGTGCTAGAGTTTCAGCTTCAGCATCATTCCTTCCAAAGAAATCCCAGGGCTGATCTCCTTCAGAATGGACTGGTTGGATCTCCTTGCAGTCCAAGGGGCTCTCAAGAGTCTTCTCCAACAGCAAATGTTTATTATTAGCCCTGTCCCAGAGGAGCTGCTAGCAATCCCAAGGCCATGACATTGACACGTGGTGAAGCTGGGATTCCAGCCCACACCTGCCTTATTCCAGAGGCCACGTGCTGAAACCAGCAACAGACCACTTCTTGCCAGTCTGGCCACTGCTGACACAGCACGTCAGTCCTGCGTACCTTCCTTAGAGACGGAAGTGTAACAGGCCCAGAGAAGAGTAGCCACACAATATGAAACTCACAATCTTGTCACTGCAAAGACCAGTCCGGTGCCCTTCCCAGACTCTCCCCTGCAGCCAGTCGCACCCCCGCACCCTCACCCTGCCAGCTCCTACATCACAGGGCTCCAGGAGGCAGAAAAGGCTGGAGGTTTTGAGCCCTCCTGGCCCCCGGGAAGGACGCCGCGACCACCCAGTCTGGCCGAGTCACTGCCTTCACCCACCACTGGAAACTGACCCCTTGGGTGGGTCTGCATTCCGAGTTCCTTGGTGCTAGAATTGTTTTGGTTCTCTGTCCTGCATCTGGACCTTTCTCCACCCTGCCAGCTCTCTTCTAGGAAGACCCAGCCTCTCCACCTACTGACCCAGATTCCCACCTGGGTTCAGACCCTGGCTAATATAAGCATCCCGTCTTCCATCACCAGCTCTGCTAGCTCACCTGCCGCGTGGGCACAGCTTTGCTTTTCCAACAGCACCTGCCAATCTGTCTCTTGCTATATAATGTTTTTGGAGAAGGCAATGGCACCCCACTCCAGTACTCTTGCCTGGAAAATCCCATGGATGGAGGAGCCTGGTGGGCTACAATGCATGGGGTTGCACAGTGTCGGACACGACTGAGCGACTTCACTTTCACTTTTCACTTTCATGCACTGGAGAAGGAAATGGCAACCCATTCCAGTGTTCTTGCCTGGAGAATCCCAGGGACGGGGGAGTCTGGTGGGCTGCCATATATGGGGTCGCACAGAGTCGAACATGACTGAAGCGACTTAGCAGCAGCAGCAGCATATAATGTTTTTAGTGTCTACAAAGTGAGCTCTTCTTACAAAGCACAACATGTTAGCAATGAAGAAATTCATGTCAAAGCCAAATTACAGTTTATTACTTTTTAAATTAGTTCTAAGTACTTTTTATGAAATGGCCACATTGTTATAACTTCTCTGTCCTGAAAAGGAGAGAGTGGGTCATCTCTGCCACTGCAGGACTACCCCGCAAATTCAGAGTTCCTCATGAATATTGATGTCTATAGGGAAATAAACACCACTGATACTGAGGCATCCGATGGGAATACAGTTAATAACAAATGGAAAGAATTCACTGACTTGAAATTGTTACAGCAAAACCTTGTGACTCCACTTTTATTTGATTGTATTTTTTCTGGAAATTGGTCTTTTTCCATGACTTCTCTCTGGAGGGAAGTTAGGAATATTTTTCAATATTTAATAAGGAATCATCTCCTTCTTGAGGACATTCTTGTGTTTCAAATCTGGTGCTTGGTCTCAGTTGAACAAATGGGATTTTCCATTAGATCCTTTTAGAGAAAACTCGATTCTGAGAGTCTGGAATCAGCCTAGAAACTCAGCCTCTCCTGATAAAACTGCCATTTAGGGAGCTGGTTAGCAAGTATGTTTGTAGCACTTTCTCTGTGCCAGGGACAGTTACAAACTCATGTGACTGTGAACACTAACTCGTGTGGCACACAACCTTAGGCACAGGCGCTTACCATGTTAGACATGAGTCTGTGAACCTGGCCTTCCACATGCGACTTAAATTCTCCAGAAGCAAAATTTGCTTTTAATGGTATGCTACCTCAAGTCAAAAATAGGTTAAAGATGGTGTAGTTGGAAGCTGGAAGAATGATAACTGAGGAGTGATTGCTAATGGCTTTCTTTTGGGGTGATGAGAATGTTCTGGAATCAAAGTGGTGATATTCATTTAGCTTTGTGAATATTTGTACACCCGTGGCTGATTCATGTCAATGTATGGCAAAACCAATACAGTATTGTAAAGCAAAATAAAGTAAAAATTAAAAAAATAAAATAAAAACAGATTGAATGGTACACTTTGAGAGGGTAAATGTTATAGTGTGTAAATTTATCTCTATTTTTTTTTAACTTAACAAGAGAAAAAGACAAAAATGCAACCATTGTCCTCTGTCTCCTGTGCCCAACCAGCCGGGCCCCACGCTGACCATGACTTTTTCCCCTTTTGCCTGCAACTCAGATGGAGAGGGAGGAAACAATAAAACTGCAGAAAGAACAAAAGCATAACGGTGCTGCCCGAGTCGCCAGGGCAGTGGTCCCCACTTTGCAGTGGAAAACAGCTTTTGGCTCCCGGAAGGGTCCTCCCTGTTCCTGGCCTGAGGCCTGCCTTGCAGCCCTTGCTTTGGTTTCAGCAACGTTCTCCAGGCGGCTACCAAGCTGGGCCGGCGGACCTGCCTGTTGCTGGAGTGAGACAGCAGGGAGAGGCCACAGACAAGCCGAGAAGTGACCGATGGCCTTGCAGGAGGCACACACAGCCTTCAGGAGGACGTAATGCCGGCACACGGGCAGATGCTGCAGTAGAAGCCCGGGCTGGGAATAGAGGAGGCAGGTTCACTAGGGCCCCAGGAAAGCTTTCCAAAGTAGCACCATCTGCTTGGGGCTTTGAAGGATGATTAGAAGCCCACTGGGAGAATAGAGGGTACCCCGGAGAATGGGGCTGGGGGGTGACCGTGTGTATTTGGTGCCAGTAAAAGCATAGATGCCTGATAGTGGGAGAGGTCAGAAAGGAAGCCACGCTGAGAAGGGAACCTGGAAACAGGCTTTGAGAAGGTGAAAGGGAGCTTGCACTATGAGTCAAAACAACCCTCTGGAGGGGTGGATGCTGGTTTGGGGAGGAGGGAAGAGGTGCGGCCAGAGAAAATTCTGTTCACACCACTGCCAGGGTTCCTGGCTTCAAGGCAGGGGTCTTGTCTCACGTTGGAAGAGCTGGTTTGGTGTGACTGCGGGTCTTGCCAGTAGAGGCATCCTGGGGACGACATGGGTCCCGAGCTCAGGTGTCAGAGCAGCCTGGACAGAAAGAGCGGGGCTCGGCCTGACTGTGGGCACAGAGGCTGTCGGGGGAGGAGCGGGGAAGAAGGGACGAGGGTAAGGATGGAGCCCTCAGGGGCAAGGAGGCGAGGAGGCTTCACGAAGGAGATGGAAAAAGAGAAGGAATGGACACGGGCCAGACAGAGGAGGAGAAGAAGCGGAGCACTCCAGGGGAGGGACCACGAGGAGGGTGGGCACCAAGGATGTGGTCTCCAGGAGCCCCTGCAGGTGGGCATGAGGATGGATGGGCACGACCTCAGCGGCGACAGGGGCCATGCCCAGCGTCAGGGTGGCTCCTGGAGAAAGAGCTAGTCTCCGCGCTTCCTCGGAGAAAAGGATACAGCCAGACGGACTGGGCAGCCTGTCAAGCACTGGGCCCTGGGCCAGGGGTACCTGCCCTCCTGACGCACTCCCCTCCGCTATTCGCTCACATCTCAGAGCAGCTACTTTCCTGGGCCAAGTCTGTGCTTCTGATGCAGACCGTGGAGGAGGCCCCGGAGCAGAGGGCTGGTGCGCCAAGTGGCTCGTGTCATCAAGAAGCATCTTACGACCGCGCTCCGCCCGGCCTGAAAAGCTTTTCCAAACACATTCACGGAAAATGCGTTCTGGAGGCACTTTGGAAAGCAGGATTTTCTGAGGTTTACAAAAGGATTTGTTGAGAAAGAATGAGCCGTCACTGGAGAAGGGTAACTGTGTGTGGTTATCCGAGATTGATAGCGCGGTGGTCACACATGCTCAGATGCTCACACACACGTGCACGCGTGACAGCTCACGCGTGGATCCCCTGGTGACCCCTCACCCGATCACCAGGGGGGACTCTGCTACTCTGACCTGGATCCTCCTTCTTCTAGGCTCTGATCATCCCGGCCTTCTCAGCGGACATCATTCCAAGTTTAAAACCTCATGACAGAGCTTGCCTGGTGGCTCAGTGGCGAAGAATCTGCCTCCGAAGCAGGGGTACACGGGTTCGATCCCTGGTCCAGGAAGATCCTACACGTCGTGGGATAACTGAGCCCATGCACTGCAGCTATCAAGCTCGTGCTCTAGAACCCAGGAGCGACAGCCGCTGAGTCCTCGTGCTGGGACCACTGAGCCCGTGAGCCCTGGAGCCTGTGCTCTGCAACAAGAGAAGCTGCTATGGCGACAAGCCGGTGCACCCCAGCTGCAGAGTAGACCCTGCAACTAGAGGAAAGCCCGGGCAGCAAGGAAGACCCAGCGCAGTCAAAAGTAAACAGATATTTAAAAAATAAAAGACATGACTATCTGAAAAGAAATTGGTTAGACTTTGATCTGAGACTACTCAGAGTCCCATTTACATTCGTTTTTTTAAAATTAAAAACATCAAAAACATTTTGTATTGGGGTATAGCCAATTAACAATCCGTGGTAGTTTCAGGTAAACAGCAAAGGGGCTCAGGCGTCCATATACATGGATCCATCGGGAGGTTTCTACCAGGCTCAGGTCTATCAAAGAGCCTTTCAGATGAGCTCTCCCAGCTGCCCTGTGGGCTCGGAGAGGACCAGTGGATGAGGAAGCGACCAAGAGACACTGCGTGTGCTCAGGCTTCCCTGGGCTCAGATGGTAAAGCGTCTGCCTGCAATGCGGGAGACCTGGGTTCAATCCCTGGGTCAGGAAGACCCCCTGGAGAAGGAAATGGCAGCCCACTCCTGCATCCTTGCCTGGAAAATTCCAGCGACAGAGGAGACTGGTGAGCTACAGTCCATGGGTTCCCAAAGAGTCGGACACGACTGAGCAGCTTCACTTTCTTCACAAGAGACACTGCGGCTCTCCCTCTGTCTTTACGTCACTCAGGGTCTGCTCTGCCAGGTGGGGGGCCCTGCGCCTCCCACCCGAGTCCACACTGAGCCAGGATTTCCTGTGGGCAGAAACGTGGACATTCAGACGCACTTTCTGCATGAGGGCATTAACCGCCATTGTCCTTGGCCACGGCAGCGCTAGAGGGCCCCTGTGACCTGATCCCCAGGTGACCTTCACCCAGGCACCCCCAGACGCACTCACACACCCTAGCAAGCCTTGAAAGGACCTTTTCAGAAGAATCTGATTCACTTGGTGTGGTGGGACACGAGTCCACAGGTTTTAAAATGCTCCAAAAGATTGTTCCAGCTGCAAGTGTGACCTCTGGCCTTCCTTGGACAGAGGATATAATATCAGGGTGCAAGCACAGTGTCTTGTGTTAAACCACCTGCTAGTCTTAGGGCTGAATTCCTCACCCTTTGAATGTCTGTACACTCTGTTCAGCCCACAGAAAGTTGACGTGGCTTGTCACCCTCCTCCAAGATGGTAAAATAGGCAAGGAAGCACAAGCTGGAATCAAGATTGCCAGGAGAAATATCAATCACCTCAGATATGCAGATGACACCACTATTATGGCAGAAAGTGAAGAGAAACTAAAGAGCCTCTGGATGAAAGTGAAAGAGGAGAGTGAAAAAGTTGGCTTAAAGCTCAACATTCAGAAAACTAAGATCATGGCATCCGGTCCCATCACTTCATGGCAAATAGATGGGGAAACAGTGGAAACTGTGTCAGACTTTATTTTTCTGGGCTCCAAAATCACTGCAGATGGTGATTGCAGCCAAGAAATTAAAAGATGCTTACTCCTTGGAAGGAAAGTTATGACCAACTTAGCGTATTCAAAAACAGAGACATTACTTTGCCAACAAAGGTCCGTCTAGTCCAAGCTATGCTTTTTCCAGTGGTCATGTATGGATGTGAGAGTTGGACTATAAAGAAAGCTGAGCACAGAAGAATTGATGCTTTTCAAGTGTGGTGTTGGAAAAGACTCTTGAGAGTCCCTTGGACTGCAAGGAGATCCAACCAGTCCATCCTAAAGGAGATCAGTCCTGCATGTTCATTGGAAGGACTGGTGCTGAAGCTGAAACTCCAATACTTTGGCCACCTGATGCAGAGAGCTGAGTCATTTGAAAAGACCCTGATGCTGGGAAAGATTGAGGGCAGGAGGAGAAGGGGACAACAGAGGATGAGATGGCTGGATGGCATCACCGACTTGATGGACATGGGTTTGGGTGGACTCTGGGAGTTGGTGATGGACAGGGAGGCCTGGCATGCTGCAGTTCATGGGGTCACAAAGAGTCAGACATGACTGAGCGACTGAACTGAACTGAAAATAGGCAAGAGTGGCAAATAGCTTTCTCCCTCCTGACTCAGAGGATCTGCTGCCTGCAAGACACTGCTGAGAGTCTGAACGAGTGAGTGAAAAAAGAAAGTGAAGTTGCTCGATCATGTCAGACTCTTTGAAACCCCGTGGACTGTAACCTACCAGGCTCCTCTGACCATGGGGTTTTTCCAGGCAGGAATACTCAAGTGGGTTGCTATTTCCTTCTCCAGGGGATCTTCCCAACCCAGGGATCAAACCTGGGTCTCCCGCATTGCAGGCAGACGCTTTTACCAGATGAGCCAGCAGGGAAGTCGCATGAGTGAGTGAGGCCCCACCACAAGGGCCAGAGAGGGGCCCCCGGCCTGGGTGTGGAGTTTCCCCATCAAGCCCTGGCAGGGGGATGTGCTGGGAGTAGAAGGAAGAGAAGAGAACGAGTACAGTCAGTCTTGCTTGGTCGCCAGCCGGACCGACCGTCTCACTTTGTCTTCACATCTTCCCGCCGCGGGGAGGGGACCCCGTGGTGTTCACTGGCTCAGTCGCGTCCGACTCTTTGCCATCCATGGGCTGCAGCACGCCAGGCTTCCCTGTCCTTCACCACCTCCCGGAGTTTACTCAGACTCATGTCCTTCGAGTCGGTGATGCCATCCAACCGTCCCATCCTCTGACGTCCCCTTCTCCTCCTGCCCTCCATCCTTCTCCAAAGTCCAAAATCAAGGCAGGGCCACGCTGTCTCTAGAGACGCTGAGGGAGGGTCCTCTGTGAGTCTCCCCACATCTGGGGGCTCCAGGAGTTCCCCGCGTGGGGCTGCGCCCCTCAGTCTCTGCTTCAATCCTCACATGGCCGTCATCTCTCTGTATCCCCCCTTGTCCTCTCCTCTTATCGGAAGGACAGCAGTCACTGCGTTTAGGGCTGTGGGTGAGAAATGTCACCCCCGTGTCAGTAAACAGAGGATGCTGCCGCCACCAAGCATCGGCCGCTGCCGCTGCCCCCACTGTGCACCCTGAGGGGATTCAGGGCGGAGGGAAGCGGGAGGCCGGCCCTGGATGGTTAGCATGTGCATCAGAGGGATGATTTTCATTTTTTTAATTGAAGTGTGGTTGATTTACAATACTGTGTTAATTTCTGCTGTACAGCAAAGTGACTCAGTCATACCTACACATGCATGTATGTGACCTTTTTCAGATTCTTTTCCATCATACACTAGGACGTAAACAGCACAGCTCCTTGCGCTTCACAGCAGGACCTTGCTGGTTATCTGTTTTACATACAGTGGTGGTTGTATAGTCTCTAAGTCGTGTCTGACTCTTGTGACCGCATGGGCTGTTGCCTGCCAGGCTTCTCTCACCGTGGGATTCTCCAGGCAAGAATCCTGGAGTAGAGTTGCCTTATATACAGTAGTTTGTATCTACTATATGCCCAGACTCTTGCATTTTCCCATACCTAGAAAAGCACTAAATTCATTTGCTTGAGATGTCTAGTTTTCCTTTGATTAACATCTTGATGCTCCAACTACCAATTTTTGTTGCAAAAACTCCTATATATCCTGGCTAGTCCATCACCTCTTTGAAGGAGTCCCTCAGAGCTTTTCTGAGAGGCTGCCTCCCAGGCTTAAGTCCTCAGCAAGTCTGCCAAATAAAACATAATTGTCAACTCGTAGGTTGTGCTTTTTTTTTTTTTTTTTCACTCGAGAAGGTCCACTTAAATCCAGGATAATCTCTTCTAGGAGAAGGCACTGGCACCCCACTCCAGTACTCTTGCCTGGAAAATCCCATGGGCGGAGGAGCATGGTAGGCTGTAGTCCATGGGGTCGCACAGTGTCGGACACGACTGAGCGACTTCACTTTCACTTTTCATTTTCATGCATTGGAGAAGGAAATGGAAATCCACTCCAGTGTTCTTGCCTGGAGAATCCCAGGGATGGGGGAGCCTGGTGGGCTGCCGTCTATGGGGTCACACAGAGTTGGACACAACTGAAGCAACTTAGCAGCAGCAGCAGCAGAACCAGCAGAGATCCTTAACTAGTCGCATCTGCAAAGACCCTATTTCCAAATAAGTTCACAAAGTTCACAGAAACCAGGGTGGAACCAGGGAGGAGTGTGTCAGTATTAAATCCACTACAAGAGGGTCGCCAGGTCACCCCTGCTTCACAGAGGACACAGGAGGAAGAGTTACTGAAAAGGACACAGAACTGGAAAGAAGCAGAGCTCAGGGCTGGTACACGCGACAATGAGTCTGAGCGTTTGTTCTAAAGAAGGAAAAAGAGAAGTCCCAGACATCTGATGACACCCAGAGCAAAGTTCAGTCCCCAGAAATGGCCCTGGTTTTGACCCTCCCAGAACTAGGGCTCTTATGTAGAATCTTTCGGTCTGGAAACTGCAGGCCACTGTCCAGGGCAGGGCCTCCAGCAGGCAGCCGCCTCCCAGCCAGGATCCGTGCCATGGTCCCCAGTGACGGTACCGCGAAATAGAAAGATGCTGCTTTAGCAAACACACTCACTGGTGATTCTCCCCGAATAGGCAAGGACGCTTCCCATGCTAATTAACCGAGACTCACAGGCAAGTGTCTCAACCTGGGGCTCACGAGGCAGCCTTAATTTATGAGGATTGATCATAAATCCTCATTTAATGCAAATCATTCCACAGCTCATGGGGAATATGTCAGCTGTCACCAGCCCGGGGGCTTCGCTTCGCTGCCTCCAGTGAGTTGAGCCTGATGCTTGGAGAGAAGGCATGCAAACCAGCCTCTGGAAAAATTACAGAAATCTAGGAAAAGACATCCGAGATCTCCAGACCACTGATCCAAGACTGAAGGGCTGACAACAGAAAATGTGACGCTAGCGGGATGGATCCATCAGGGTGCTCTTGCTGCTGAGAGGCAGAGGGAAGTGGGAGAGAAGGAAATATGGAAAGTTAATTAACCTGCCAAATTTAGAATCCTTCACCTGTAATTTGGAGGCAGAAAGAGATGACGGGGAAACAAAGGAGAAGCATTTCTCACCTGCAAAGAGCATTTAGCGGCTGACCCTCCAATCCCAATACTGGACCTGAAGACACGTGTGTGCTGAGTCACTTCAGTCCTGTCGGACTCTTTGTGAGAGTGGACTGTAGCCCACCAGGCTCCTCTGTCCATGGGATTCTCCAGGCAAGAATACTGGAATGGGTTGCCTTCTCCTCCTCCAGGGGATCTTCCCAACCCAGGGATTGAACCCGTGTCTCTTATGTCTCCTGCACTGGCAAGCTGGGTCTTTACCACTAGTGCCACAAGACAGAGAAATTAGGAGACAAGGCAGAAGTGATCCTACTCCTCAGGCCAGGCTGCTGGTAGGAGCGGGCTCCTGATGCAGCTCACCCCACTATGCCCAAAAAAGTAGGTTTCCCACTACCAGCTGCCACATTTCCCTGACTTTAATCAATACCAGCTGAGGACTTCACTTTCTCCCAAAACCAGTGGCCGGTCTCCGAATGTATTGGTGTAGATCTTAGCCTGGGCATCAGGTTAGAGATGGTCGAGCTGAGTGGTGTCAGATGGAACTTCAGGTTCGTCGTGTGGCTGCTTCTGCAAAGATGCACAAGCGTGACAAAGCAGAACCCACAGATTGGTTTTCAGCGGTCAGGGGCAGCCTCTAACACCATTAAATGAGTGCTCCAGAATGTTACAGACACAGGAACCATATCTGTCCAAAACACTTGATATTGCTGGTGTGAGTCCACATTTTATATCTGATTCGCTCTCCCATACTGCTGCCCCAAGGATTCTGCTTCTGACCGTCTCCTCGGCTCATGCCAAGGGGCCAGCTTCCAGGCCTCTCACCCACCCACCCCCCACCACCTCCAGACGGATGACCTGCACAGTCTACTTTCCAACCAGGTCCCTCAACTGTCCGAACAGAGTGGATGCCCTGGTGCCTCCCCTCCCTGCTCACCTGCTCTTCCCGCTTCAGCTCCTGAGGGCTGCATTTCAGCCCCGCCATCCGTTCAGCCTGGATTGGAGGGTGTCACCCCCTCTTGGGTCTCAGGCTAGCCTGCCATCTCCACTTTGTCCCCTCTTTGTCTTCCCCTTCTCATTTCTTAACTCATTTGATCGCTTTCTCCCCATCGCCCATCCCCCGCCACTGAGGTCCTCTTTGGAGACTTTTCCAGGAAGCCCCTGACCTCTGTCTCACCACCCGAGTCCCAGTAGAGACCAGCCCTCCCGATGCTGCGCCCACGTGCCCACGTGCCACCTGAGAGCCTCCCTGGCTTCTAAGCCCACAGGGGAGGGACGCTCAGTGTGACTCGCAGGTTGTCTGTAGTCCCATCGCCCTTGGTCTCATCCACACTACATCCTAGAAATGCAACCCACACACTTCCTGCACTCAACGCCGTCTCATGGCCCTGCACCTGTTCACCTGCCTGCCCCCTGCCTGCACTGCCCTTCTCCCCATCACCTGCCTGGCCAGCTGCATCCTTGAAAAATGCTTTCAGGCTTCTAACCTGTAAAGTCTTCTCTGAACACACACCACCTCCGCCCCCCACTACCCCGCAACAAGGTCAGTTCATTTACGCCCCCGTCACCACCTGGACTTCTCGCATCCCACATGTACATACTGCTCTATTTAAAATGGAGAGCCAGCAGGGCCTACTGTGTAGTGCAGGGAACTTTGCTCCACGTTATGTGGCAGCCTGGGTGGGAGCGGGGTTTGGAGGAGAATGGATGTGTGTGTGTGTGTGTGGCTGAGTCCGTTCACTGTGCACCTGAAACTGTCAGTTCAGACGCTCAGTCATGTCCGACTCTGCGACCCCGTGGACTGCAGCACGCCAGGCCTCCCTGTCCATCACCAACTCCCGTAAATTCCTCATACTCATGTCCATTGAGTTGGCAATGCCATCCAACCATCTCATCCTCTGTCGTCCCCTTCTCCTCCTGCCTTCAATCTTTCCCAGCATCAGGGTCTTTTCCAATGAGTCAGCTCTTCCCATCAGGTGGCCAAAGGATTGGAGTTTCAGCTTTAGCATCATTCCTTCCAATGAACACCCAGGACTGATCTCCTTTAGGATGGACTGGTTGGATGTCCTTGCAGTCCAAGCGACTCTCAAGAGTCTTCTCCAACACCACAGTTCAAAAGCATCAATTCTTTCGCACTCAGCTTTCTTTATAGTCCAACTCTCACATCCATACATGACTACTGGAAAAACCATAGCTTTTATCAGGACATTGTTGATTGGCTATTTCCCAATACAAAATAAAAAATTTTTTAAAAATCCCCCAGACGCAAAACGTGGGAAGGCACGCAGAGAAGTTCTCTGTAAGTCTGAACCCTTGTCTCACGGCCGAGGTCAGACTCTGGTGCCACTGGGGCATCCGGGTTGTGAAGACGGCAGTGGACTCACCGGGTGGTCCCCCCACTGCCTCCCCCACCTCAGATCTCAGTGCTGCCAGCCTGAGGGCCTGTTTAATAGTCACACACACCCCACCCCGCAAACTGCCCAGTGCTTTTTCTCATCCTTGGAAAGAAGTCCAGCATCGTCTGCCTAAAAGACCCTGCCTGCCCCCAACTTTATCTCAGTCCCTTCTCTCCTTCCCTCCCCTCAATGTGGACCACTCCCATCGGACCCCTTCCATCCCCTGGACACCCCAAACTCCACCTTCGTTGCCTGCCCTTCCCCATCCCTGATATACCTGACCCTTCAAGTCTCCTCTAAACTCTCCTCTCCCCTAGTCATTGTCCTCACTTGAGATTTCTGGCTTGCTGGCCGCCTCCCCCACCCACTGACCCCGTCAGCCCCTTGACAGCAGGACCACACAGGCCTCGTCCAGTAGATCAAGGGCCCAGAGGCTCATTAACACTTACTGAAGGGGTGAAGGAATGATGCTGGCCGCGGTTAAGCATTCTGGAAAGACTGGCTTCGGGGCCAGCTCGATGAGGGTATGAAACAGAACTTCCAAAACCTATCTACAGCAGAGCCGCCTTCCCTGGGAAGAAGCCCCAGATAAAAGACACCACGTCACAAGGTTGCAGGGATTAAGTCAGATAAGGGGTTTGAGGAGCCAAGCCCAGTGTCTGGCACGGAGTAGGATGCTCATTAGCCCTTCATTTTTGTAAGATATAGTTAAGCCAAGGGTATATGTGCTTCAATCCTTTCCAGAACTGACTCTGGCGGTCATTCCTCCAAACTCCAAAAAGGCATAGTGTTTCAGCTCAACCCTGAGTCATCCAAAGCAGCTCATTACAGACACACACAAACACACAAAAAATGCTCACTTTATACCTTTCTCATGCATCCAGAGTTCCAAAAAGATTCTAATGATATGTTTGGAAGCAAATGTTTCTTTTTCTGCAGGTAGAAAATACAAGATGAATTTGAAAGCGCCACTTGGAAGGAAGACGGTGACTTCTGTGTCTTTTGCCGGTGGAAACTGAAGCCAAAGAAAGACTCCAGAGAAGAGGAATCCGAACAGGAAACGGAAAGAAAGAAACTAAGACAATGGCGTTCCACTCTCAGTCCCGTCTTTGCTTTGAAACCTCCTCCTCGTCAAATTCTAAAAGGAAAAAACTCCCTTTCTTGGGAATGATTAGAAAGCTTACCAGAAAAGTTTAGGAAATGGTGGCAAAGCATAATTTATGGCAGTAAAGACAAATGTCTGTCAAGGAAGACAATGTGCAAAAAAGGAAAGAGAGACAGATTCCCCGAAACAATGGTGCCCATAGAAGGGCTGAGTGGGGACACTGGGCCTGGCGCCACTGGGCCCAGGAATAAAGCAGTATTGCACAGCTATTCACCCGGAAAAAGACCACATGAACATGGTGAGGAGGCGGCCTGCCAGAGAAGCGCCTCGGCGGGGGTGTGGACAGCCCTTGACCGATGGCTGGGGCGCCAGGGGCACGGTGCACAGCAATAAAGAGACATCTGGTAAACTCACTCTCTGGCAGGGAGGGGCCCAAGGCTCCAGCCCACCCGAGGTCCCTCTGGACAGGGGCATGTTGCCCTGACGGTGTTCCCTGATCAGGGACGTCAGACAGACAACAGCAACAGAAGTAACCTCGGGGGCCTTGCTCCCAAACTCGCAGGCTGAGCTGAGGGTGGGGGGCTCAGGGCCCAAACCTCCAGCTCCCAAGCACGTGGGCAGGGCCCCTTGCACACACCGCAGGCCTGACTTCTGAACTCAGTGGTTCAAAGCGACAATTATTCCGCCTGCCCTCCCTGGGTCTGGAAGATTACCCTGCGGGAGGGTATGGCAAACACTCCAGTCTTCTTGCCTGGAGAACCCTGAGGAGCCTGGAGGGCTACTGTCCATAGGGCCGCAGAGTCAGACGTGACTGAACCAACACAGCACGCGCGCGCTTATGATGCTTTACTGGGGCGGCCCCAGGGAGCGCATGCACGCAGCTTCTTCACGTCCAGACAGACTCCGAAAGGTGGGAACCGCCAGCAGTTGGTGCAAGGGACAGCCCCCCGCCCCCAGCAGCCCTGTCCTCCTTCCCGCAGCCACTGTGCGGGTCAGCTGACAGTGAAGAAATCACAGGTCAGAGCAACGCATTTGTTTTCCTCCAGATCACCCTGGAAGCCGAGAGCAAGTTTACCGAGACTTCACTGAGCTCTCCATGTCGCCCCTACCCCCTCTACTGCAGCTCCAGAGCTTTCCCTGGGGTCACCTGGGGGCCCCACAGGCTGACATTGCTGCCCCCCGTGCCCCCACCTCCCCAGCTTCTCCCGGACGATAATTATGGCAGGAAACCAACCATCCCCTTCACACAGCGTGGGACTGCGAGGTGCGTGAAGCCTGCCTGTGAGGATAGCAGCAGAATGTACACAAAGAAAGGGCTCCATTTCCAGGAAAAGTCTAGAACTCTCTGGAAGGAATTAAGCCAAACAAGTTCGTTTCTCACCTGAGTCTGCAGAGCGAGCTAAGGATGGCGGTGCCTGTCGTGAGGGGCCAGGGTGGGTGCACTGGGCTGAACAGGGCCACAGGTTCATGTGCATCGGGAACCTCAGAAATGTGATCTTATTTGGAAACAGGATCTCTGCAGCTGTAGTTAGTTACACTGAGATGAGGTCCTAGGGGATCATGGCGGGCTCCATTCCAGCAGGACTGGTGTTCTCATCACAGGGGACAGACACGCGGGGGAGGCCGCGTGACCAGATACAGGGCCGCAGTCACGCAGCCACGGGAGGACGCGGCCAGAAGGGGCCTGCCCTGAAGCCTCCGCAGGGCCTGTGCTGCCACCTTGATTTCACGGTTGCTGGCCAGAACGGCGGGAGAAGAAACATCTGTCTTTAAGCCCCTACTACTCTGTCACAGAGGCCGCAGGCAGCCAGCACCGTAGGCAGCCTCTCCCCATGCTGTGTGGTCCAGCAGGCTTGCCAGGTGGAGACCTGCCTGCCTACCCCGTCGTCCTCACTCCCTGGCCCTGTGGCCGCGGTGAGGTCACCTGCCCTGCCTCCTTTCCCCAATCTGTGAAATGAGTGGGGGTGATGAGCTGTATAAGTTAAACGGTGGTGTTGGAAAGGGACTCTTGAGAGTCCCTTGGACTGCAAGGAGATTCAGCCAGTCCATCCTAAAGGAGATCAGTCCTGAATATTCATTGGAAGGACTGATGCTGAAGCTTAAGCTCCAATACTTTGACCACCTGATGCGAAGAGCTGACTCACTGGAAAAGACCCTGATGCTGGGAAAGATTGAAGGCAGGAGACGGGGATGACAGAGGATGAGATGGTTGGATCGCATCACCGACTTGGCGGACATGAGTCTGAGCAAGCTCCAGGAGTTGGTGATGGACAGGAAGGCCTGGCGTGCTGTAGTCCATGGAGTTGCAGAGTCAGACACAACTGAATGACTGAACTGAACTGGTGAGCGGTTATTGAGGTGGAGGTCCGTAAGGCCTCAGGGACAGCTCAGCCACCCGCATCACCTGCCCTCCTCCTGTGATGTGGGCCCCCGTCCCTCTCTGGGGAGTCCCCAGGGAACCCCGGGATACAGGAGCCTCTGCACAAGGCTCGTTGTCCCTCTGCTCATCCCCTCCTGACTCTGGGCTCCTGTGGGAGGAGGAGGGCTGACTTCCTCTGAGAACTTTCACATCCCACCCCCAGAGCGGCTGCCCGCTGCCCCAGATGCCCCACAAAGTCAGGATCAGCAGGGCCAGCCTGTATGGGTCAGGCTCTCTCCCTAAGTGCATTTCTCCAGGTAGTGACCCCTCTCAGCCCCTCACCCAGGCCCCTCCGCTGGGTCCAGAAGCTGGGAGCTCAACACTTGCCTGCCTCCTCGGCTTAACACCCATTTCCCGACCTGCCCAGGACCGAGGGGCTCCCAGGACGCTGGAAGCCCAGTGCTAAACCAGCACCATCTCGACAGGCCAGGACGAGCTGTTCACACTCCTCTCCAGCCCTGCCAGGACCCGGAGTCTGGCAGAAAGTCTGCCCCAAATCCCAGAGTCTTGGGTGAGCCCATTGACCTGAGTGGCACCCCTGTGCGTGTCACACAAACCCACCCAGGGGTCACCCTCCCCGCCTCCCCACGTACCTACAGCCCAGACTGACCACAGGCTGTGTCAGGAGGCGAGAAAGTCAGCACACGTTTCCTCAGCCCTGGTCTGGAGACCTTTGTCTTCTGGGTCCCACCTGATCATCAACTTCTCACTGATGGGTTGGTCCCTGGAAACCCAGCAGCTGTCGGTCAGCACAGGGAGGGCCCCGGCACAGCGACTGGTCTTATGCCTGGGCCCCCCGACATCGCTGAAGTGTAGGCTCTTGGCCCCCAGGCCCAGCACTGACCACCGATCCTGTGTGACCCTGCCAGCCCCCAGGGAGGAGGACACACACTGTAGGGGAGCAGGGTGGGGGAGAGGGGGGTGCAGACAGACGTGCAGGAAGGAGGGCCTGAGGGCCACACTGGAGGGGGCAGGGGTCGGGCAGGTCTGAATCACCCTCCCCTCTGACCCCTGCGTCACAAGCTGGTCCCCAGAGCAGCTCACCCAAATCCCACCATGCACCCGGCTTCCACACCCCGCAGAGAGCACGACTACACGCTAAGCCTCACTTTTCACTCCCAGCCACCACCGCCCCCGCCAGCTTAGCTCTTTCCCAGCTTGCCTGGCAGGCGGTGACCCTGCAGGGACAGGCTCCTGATCATGCTTCTGGGAGACAGAGGAATGAGAGAAACTACCTTACTGGTCCTGCCCATGATGTCTCTCCTGTGTTGATGCATTAGTTATGTGGTCACTTTTCCATGACACTGGGCTGAACTTGAGAGAGAAAAAACCATCAGAGAGTCCGGGGGTCCTGGGTATGGGGGGACATACTTCTCGCATGTGAAGGTCATTGGCTCTACTACTGCACCCATTTTACAGATAGGAAAACTGAGGCTCAAAGACAAATCATTTTACCAGGGTCACGCAGCGAGGGCAGCTTCTTTACTGAGGACTGACGGGTGCCGTGTGTTCATTCAGGACCCGTCCTCACACTGGGACTCTTCCAAGGGCAGGAGATCCTTAGGTGTGGGGAGACAGCAGCCAGCAAATGCCAGGAGCTCCAAAGCGCTGACCCAAAGCACTTTCTCTGGAAGGGATGGGACTAGGGAGGGTCCTCAGTGCCCCTCATGCATGCTGGGTCAGCCCCCCTCCAGCCCCTGAGGTCTGGGAAACATCAGGATCTGTGGGCCCCAGGGAGAACCTCAGAGGATTGGCTGGGATCGCATGCCCCTCCACGGGCTCTGTGGCCCTGACTTCAGCTGGGAGCCAGGCCCTGCAGTCAGGAGGAGCCAGGGGCTGCCCCCTCCCCCGCCCCATCCTGCCCACTCTGGGTGCTTCCACACTGAGAGGGAGACGCTGAGAGCCTGGCAGCCCCGTAGAGATGGGGCCCCTCCAGGGTGCTTTCCTGGAGACGGATGACGGTGACAAATGGCCCTCTTGTCTAAAAGGCTCAGACGTCCATAACGGTGGCACCCAGGCCATGGCACATTAGTGGGTCCTGAGAAAAGGGGGCCCCGGGCCGCCTCCCCAGGCCTTTATTCACACATCCACGCTCTTTCCGAGGTGGAGACGGATCCAGCCAAGGAGGCAGCAGGGGAGACGATTGGTTGGTTTCTGAGCAGGGATGGCAGGTTCCCTCGGGACTTCAGAGAAACCTTTAACTGTGTTTAAGCTGGAGGCTGACGTGCAGAGGGATGCTGAAACGAGGGTGCTTGCTCGGGGGAAAGCGTCTTGAGCCCCATCCGTAGCTTCAGCTCACTCCTAGGTTCTCTGAATCCTCTAAACCCTTTTGCTGGCTTCTCTCTGTCTCCCCCTCCTCTCTCCTTCCTCTGACTTTTATTATTCCTGCCAGCTCCTTTCCCGGGCTGCATCCAGTGCTCACTCCAGAATAGCTGATGGATTGGATTAAAAAGCTGAAAATGATTAAATGGAAATCAAGGTCAGAAGGCCTGGTACCGTCTGTGATCAGTTTCCCGAGATTAACAAATGGGCAGGATAAGGCAGGAGGGGCCCGAGCCTGGAGGCGATGAAGAGGCGTCCAGTCCTGCTGTGAGCAGGGTGGACGCTTGAGCCCAGGGCCCCAGGGGCCTGCCCGGCCCGGTCTCCCACCTGGTGGACACAGGCGTCACGTCCTCCCTGCGACCCATCCCCCTTAGGCAGCACCTTAGGTCACCTCGGCGTGCGTTTGCCTCTGCGCTACGCCCTTACCTCGGCACCCAGCGCCTCCTGCTCCTGACACGAGCTGGGGGCTCAGCAGGGCTCCTCCTCGAGCCCCTCCCAGCCCCACCCATCTTCCCCAGGTGGATGCCTCCTCACTCTTCATTCCCACCCTCCCTGGGGACCAGGGGCCGTGGCTGCCCCAGCTTTGCCTCGCAGGAGCTCAATCAGTGTCTGAGGCCACATCTGAAGGTCGCAGTGACATCCAGAGATGACACCCCATGCCCCCCCATGCTTCATGTCCCAACCCTGAAGTCGGCATCCTTAATTAAACCACACGCCCCACTCACACATTAAATACAGTCCCCCAAGTAGCCCCCCAATTGTTTCTAAGAACAAAACCATCCAGAAGAATGTTAGGACAAAGCAGAGAGCCCAACTGACATTTGCATTTCCAGTTGGCATGGCTGCCACTGGTGGGAAAGGCTCAGTTTCAGAAACTGGGCACCCACCAGGCCCCCGCCCCCTCCCTGGTCTACCCTCTCCTCCCCAAATGTTCCCCGGGAAGATTTCTAAGTCCTCAACATCCCATCTGAGCCCCAGAAACCGCCCCAAACCTGCACAAAGCAGGTGAGCACCAGGCTGCAGAGCAAAACGTGGATCCTGAAGAACGGAAAACAAAGCCGTGCTCAGATGCTGGAAGGTCCTAGCACCCCGGGAGCCTCTGAGTAGCTGGGCTTACCTGTCTAGGCTTCCCACATCAGTCCACAGGCAGGATGTAAAGCAATTTACTCTCAGGGTTGAAGGTCATCCCCACTTCAGGCACAAAACTCCTTCACACCATCCTAGGGAAGTGGCTGAACACCTCCTCTTGAATGCCTCTGTTGACTGGAGCCTCATCACCACTAATTCACAGTACCTGGGGGAATCTCTATACTGAGCCAGTCTCCAGCCCCTGGTCTTGGACCCCCATCTGGAAGCACGTGAAGGGGTCTAATCCACGTCCATGGGACCTTCAAACAGGTACCACCTCAGAAGGTGCATATTTCCTGACCAACACTGCCAATCAACTTGGACACACTTGGCCAGTCACAACTCCTCTTAAAGTCCAGCCTGGCACCAGAGCCATCTGCAAATGTGCTCTGGCCGGGGCACAGCTTAGGGGTCCCCCTCCCCCTGCCTTGATATGATGGCTTACTTCAATCTCAGAGCTCAGGGGCATCAGAGCAGCCCACCACTGTCCTGACTTTACAGTCACAGCCACTGACTCCCCTGTGTCATCTTCAGATCTCCTGTTGTGAAACCAACCCTTTCCCATCCACTGTCCTTCATCAGCTGGGCTCTTCTGTACCTTAGTGTGCGTCTTTAAAATAATGTCTACTGTTGAAGGCTTCCCCCATAGCTCAGTTGGTAAAGAATCCACCTACAATGCAGGAGACCCTGGTTTGATTCCTGGGTCGGGAAGATCTGCTGGAGAAGGGATAGGCTACCCACTCCAGTATTCTGGCCTGAAGAATACCATGAACTATATAGTCCATTGGGTCGCAAAGAGTCCATGGGGTAGTCCATGACACGACTGAGCGACTTTCACTTTCACACTTTTCACTTTCATTGTTAGGGATAGTTAGGGACTTTGGGATGGATATGTACACACCGCTATATTTAAAATGGATAACCAACAAGGACCTAGTGTATAGCATGCGGAACTCTGCTCAATGTTATGTGGCAGCCTGCATGGGAAGGGTGCTTGGGGGAGAACAGATACATGTATATGCATGGCTGAGTCCCTTCGCTGTTCACCTGAAATTATCACAATATTGTCAACTGGCTATACCTCAATACAAAATAAAAAGTTTCAAGTTTGAAAAATTAAGTGATGTGAAAAATTTTTTTAAGATATAAATAACCCCTGGTGGTGGCTTAGATGGTAAAGAATCTGCCTGCCATGCAGGAGACCTGGGTTTAACCCCTAGGTTGGGAAGATTCCCTGGAGAAGGCAACAGCAACCCACCCCAGTATTCTTGCCTGGAGAATTCTATGGAAAGGAGCCTGTCAGGCTATGGTCCATAGGGTCACAAAGGACGTGACTGAGAGACGCGCACTTTCACTGTCTATCAAGATATTTCAGTATCTCAAAAGATATATAGGAAACAGCACAATCCAGGCAAAATGGGGAAATTGCAAGTATACAAAAGACAGAGCTAATGCCTCCAGTTCTTTGAAGTAAGATGGCAAACTTTCACACAGAGCTTCCTGGAAGAGAGTGAGAGAAGGGAAACACAACAGGTTTCCACCAACAGGTTAAAGGAAGCAAGCGGGCCTCGGGTCGAGACCAGCGTTTTCCTGGCGGGAATTCAAAACAGAACGTGTCCCATATTTTCTTAGGTGAGTTCTGCGATGAAACACAATGGGGAAAATTAGCGCCTTCGGGGTTCTTCCGGCCGGTGTTTCTCATCCTCAGGCTTGGGGAGGACAAGTCGTCTTCTGGCGCCAACACGGGGAGCAGAGGCAGCCCGTGAGGACCACATTTCAGCACCTTCAACTCAGTTCGCTGCAGAATTCAGCCCCCGGGGGTCATTCTGGATCCGGGGTTGTTTCCAGCCAGCAGCCTCCTGCCATATGGAATTTTAATCACCAGGCCTTCCGAATGTGCTTCGGTGTCCCTGGTCACAGGCTGAGCAGGAGGGAGGAAGGAGGAGTCACAGTCCCCGGCACCGGGGGCCTTGGCCGGAGGAGGCTGGCTTCGCATTCTGGCCAGAATGGCCACACCGACCAGCTACCAGGGAGGAGAAGGGCCCCCAGAGGGCCAGGCGCCCTGGACCTGGGGAGTGGGAGCGGGCGGAGGCCGAGCGCACAGCTGTGCGTGCATCCCGGGGGCCTGCAGAGCGGCTCTCAGCCCCCAGGAGCTGAAGAGCATCTCACATGACCGACACTCGCCCTTTCCTCCAAGCCCTCACTCGGCCTCAACTGTGATGTCTTCCTTTCCAGTTTATTTTTCCCTTTTGTTTTTCTGAATATTATTTTCTACTTGTCTTTGTTGCTTTCATCCTTAGTTTAAAGATGAGGTCAGCAGGGTCCTGACCTCAAGCGGGGTCCTGCACCATCAGCTCCTCTTTCCAGGAGCCCCTGGACCACCCTGCCCTCCCCCACACCCAGCCCCTGGCCTCCCACCTCCCAGGACTCCTCTCGAAGCTCCTTCAGCAGTGTATCCCTGTGAGATGACATCCCTTCCAGGCCAGTGAGGACCTCTCCTGATGGTCCTGCCTCAACAGGACCCCTGACCTGGAGCCACCAGGTCCCCAAGAAGGAATTGAGTTAAACCTGGTCCTGCCTGTGAGCTCCAGGGAACCAGGCACACCCTGTGGGCCAGCTGACTGCCTGCAGCTCACGCAACCAGGACCTGTCCAGTCGCCTGATGCATCTGCCCGTCTCGTCTACGTGTTGGGAGCACTCACTAGGGGCTGAATATCAGAATCTCCTGGGCTGCCCAGCTCCGTGGAAGGAGCAGAAGTGGGGGTGTGGCTTGCCACAGCAGATCTCCATCCCCCAACCCCACGTGCTGTGGGCAACAGCATCCCCGTCTGCCCAGGGTGCCATAACTAAGCACCACAACCCAGGCAGCTTAAACAGCAGAAATTCATCTTTGCACAGTCCTGGGCCACGGAAGTCCAAGATCAGGACTGCAGGGTTCCATCCTTCTGGGGCCTCCCTCCTCGCATCAGTAGATGGCCCCCTCCCTCATCAGTAGATGACCCCCTCCCTCATCAGTAGATGGCCCCCTCCCTCATCAGTAGATGGCCCCTCTCCCATCAGTAGACGACCCCTTCCCTCATCAATAGACGGGCCCCTCCCCCATCAGTAGATGACCCCCTCCCCCATCAATAGATGGCCCTCTTCCTCATCAATAGATGGCCCCTCCCCCATCAGTAGATGGCCCCCTCCCCCATCAGTAGATGGCCCCCTCTCTCATCAGTAGATGGCCCCCTCCCCCATCAGTAGATGGCCCCTCCCTCATCAGTAGATGACCACTTTGCCCTCACACCATCTTCCTGTTCCATATCTATGTTCTAATCTCCTCTTCTTAATAGACACCAGTCCTACTGGATTGGGCTTCCGTGGTGGCTCAGAGGGTAAAGCATCTGCCAGCAATGCGGGAGTCCTGGGTTCAATCCCCAGGTTGGGAAGATCCCCTGGAGAAAGCAGTGGCAACCCACTCCAGTATTCTTGCCTGGAGAATCCCATGGATGGAGGAACCTGGTGGACTACAGTCCATGAAGTCGGAAAGAGTCACACACGACTGAGCAACCTCCCTTCCGGCTGGATTACCATCCACCATTAAGACCTCAGTGTGACTTAATTACCTCTTTAAGGATTGTCTTCACACACGGGCTGAAGCTCTGGGGTTAAGATTTCAACCTGCAAGTTATGGGGGCCATGGTTCAGCCCAGAATGTACCCCCTAACTGAGCACCTCCAAGGTAACCCTCTCCTTCCATCCGCTCCACTCAGCAGTGGTCCTCACAGCATTGCCCTGCAGTGAGAACAAACTCCCCATCCCTGCTTCCAACCCCACCTCCCAGCCCAGCCCTCATCTCCCTAATCCACCTGCCAAGTTGCCCCCAATCGCCAGGCTTCTTTTTCATTTAAACATCATTGCTGTGACTCTGCTCCTTGCAGGAGAAAAAGACTAATAATGTCTTTTCACCTGCTGACCCAGCTGCTTCCCCCTCCCCCGACCCTCTACCCTGCCCACCAGGCGCCCTGAATTGATACAAACTCTCAGGCAGAGGTCAGAGCAGCTCTTTCCCTCTCCCTGGACCCAATGCTCCTCTTGTTGCTTACTCCTTTACTTGGAAAACCAGATGACTCCTCCTCCTCCAAGAACCGCCCCCCCAAACACCCCTCCAGCGGAGGCATCCTACCCTCACCCCCAGGTGATGGTCACTCCATGCTCTGTGCGCCCGAGGGCTTCAGGCAGACCTGTCCGCTGCACAAAGCTCGGGGGACGCTGTTTGCCCCTCTATCACCCACTGACTCCAGCGGACAGAGGACAAAGCCTTTCCATCTCCACTCTTTAGTTTTTAGATTTACGTATGAAGCTTTTGGTTGTGCTAGGTCTTTGTGGCTGCATGGGCTTCGGTCGTGGGGCGCGGGCTCCTCGAGGCAGTGGCGTCTCTGGTCGTGGCGCGCGGGCTCCTCGAGGCAGTGGCGTCTCTGGTTGTGGCGTGCGGGCTTAGGCATATGGGCTTCAGCAGTTGCAGCCCGCAGGCTCAGTAGTTGTGGCCCGTCGGCTTAGTTGCCCAGCAGCACGTGGGATCCTCCCAGACCAGAGGGTGAACTGGTGTCTCTTGCATTGCGAGACGGATTCTTTCACTGGACCGCCGGGTAAGCCCTCCTTCTCTGTATTGACAGTGCCTGGTATGGGGCAGACACCCCCTAGGCCCTGGATAAACGAATGAATGATTAATTCCGGGAATGAACCTATAGCCCGGGGGCTCCTCCACTCCGAGTAAACACAGAGTCTCACAGAGAGCTCATTTTGCAGTAACGTGCAGGCTCTGAAACATGAATCCCTGTCTCTGAATTCTAAGAAATCCGGCATCAAAGCCCGCAACAGGAGACGGAGCTGTGCAGAGAATGTAAGGAGCGCTGAGCTCTGCCGCATCCTTCCGTCTGCCGAGCCTCAAAGCCCAGGGGTGTTCTTCGGGAGTTGGCTTCATCCTGCCTGCCAAGGCGTCCACTTTGGGGAAGGCTGACTGTCTAATCCACGCTCATTCTGCAGATGCGGGTAATTACACGTGAAGGATGCCGGCAGCTCCAGGGAGCGACCGCAAGGAAACACCAGCCTCCGTCTGCTGGATGCGGCCAGCGGGACAGGCCGTGGGGCGCCCCGCCCTGCTCTCTCATCTGCCGCCGGTCTGGAGTTACAGCTGGAGAGCTGGGACTTTTCGGTTCTGTCTCAGAAGCAGGAACGTTTGAGGGAAAGGGGGAAGTTTTCGGAATAATAAAGAGCTCTCTTGTTGGCGTGGAATCCACTCCTTGGCTTCTAGACACGAATGCTCACTGCTTTCTAAGCCTCACGTCTTCTCCTTCAGAAAATGGGACGGAACCCAAAACTTTGAACCTGGCCAGGCTCTCAGATCTATGCACCAGAGCCCCATCCGTATTCCCGCCTGCATGCCCACACCTCTCCTCTGGGTCCAGTGCCACCAGACACAAAGCCCGCGGCCCCTGAAGCAGAGCAGGTGGAGGGGCTGTGCTCTCTGCGCCCTGTTCTCATTCCTGGCACAGGGCACGGCCAGCCTGCATCCCAGCTTCCCACGGGGATTTACAGAACCCAGCCTCGGGAGACGCTGGCCCAGGACCGGGAGCACAGCTCCTGCCCAGGCTAGCAAAGTCCTCGCTTACTCGTTCATTTGACAGACCCCGACTGGGCATCTGCCCTATGCCAGGCACTGATGGTGCTGCAGTGAAAAAGTCAGGCCAAACTCTCACCTTTCTCCCTCCGATGCCCGCTCCTAGGCTGTATGGTCATGGATTTCCCGGAGGTCAAGGCTTCCTTCTTCTGCCTCCTTCATTAGCATCACTTCCATCCCTTCCCCAAACACGGAAGGGCTTCCAATAACCCATTTCCAGTTTTGTTTTTTTAAAACATTTTATTACGTACTGGAATATAGTTGATTAATGATGTTGTGTTAGTTTCAGGTATACAGTAAACTGATTCAGTTATACATGTACATGCATCTATTCTTTTTCATATTCTTTCCCCTTTTAGGTTATTACAGAATACTCGGCAGAGTTCCCTGTGCTATACAGTAGGTCCTTGTTGGTTATCTATTTTAAATAAAACAGTGTGTACATCTCAATTCCAAACTCCCCATCTATCTGTCCTCCCCCACCTTTACCCCTGGTAATCATAATGAACCCTGGTTCATTCTCTAGGTCTATGAGTCTGTTTCTGTTTTGTAAGTAAGCTCATTTGTATCATTTTTTAAGATTCCTCATAAAAGCACTATCATATGATATTTATTTTTCTCTGTCTGACTTACTTCACTTAGTACGATAATCTCCAGGTCCATCCATATAGCTATAAGTGGCATCCTTTTCTTCTTTTTAATGGCTAAGTAATATTCCATTGTATATATGTGTGTGTGTGTGTGTGTATACCTATATACCACATGTTTTCATTCATTCATTGGTCAGTGACCATTTAGATTGCTTCCAGGTCTTGGCTGTCATAAACAGTGACTCAACGACCATTGGGGTGCATGGGTCCTTTTGGACCATGTGTTTTCCCACATATATGCCCAGGAATGGGATTGCTGGATCATATGGTAACTGTATTTTTAGTTGTTGTTTTTTTTTTTAAGGAATCTCCATACTCTTCTCCACAGTGGTCTTATCTCTTCCGCCTGGTGGTGAGCTAAATGATGCTCAGCCACCCACATGAAAGATGTCCACATCCTGACCCCTGTGACCTGTGAGTGTTTCCTATGAGGCAGAAGGGACTTTACAGATGTGATGAAGATGGAGAGATGTCTCCTGAGATGGACAAATTCTCCTGTGCCCTAAGTGTAGTCAAGAGTATTCTTATGAGAAGGAGGCAGGGAGAGAGAATGCAATGTGATGGCCAGCAGAGGTGGGTGATGTACCTTGAAGGTGATTGAAGGGGCCATGAGCCGAAAACTATAGGCAGCCTCTAGAGACTGCAAAGACGTGAAGCAGATCCTTCTCTAAAAGACTCCAGAAGGAGCCAGTCCTGCCAACACCCCAACTTGAGCCCAGTGAAACCAACATCAGACTCCTGACTTCCCAAAATTAAAACGAGTAAGTGTGTTGTGTCAACTCACTGTTTGTAGCACTTGTTACAGCAGCCCCAGGAAACTCATACATATCATTTCCCTCAAGTGGGGACTTCATGGACCCACTCCGGGAAGGCACAGCTTGGGCCATCTCATACTTCTCCAGATTTGTAATAGTCAGCACCTCATTAACTGAGCAAACATTACGGACCACAGCTGTGTGGAGCGTGGCGCTGACGCTGGGAGTGGAGGTGACAAGAACGACCTTGCTGCCTGGCCTTGAGGAGCTCCCGCCATGAGGCTGTCTGCACACATCCAGCCCCGGAGACTTCACTCTGACCCAAGGAAGCCCACTCATCCTTGGAGAGCTAACTCTTAGAAAGTTCCAAGGACCCCTTGAGAATTACATCTTCCAACAAGCTCTGAGAAAGGCTGCTGCCCAGAAATGAACACACACCCCCAGGGGCTCCTTCTGCATTTTCACTGCATGACCTACAGGTGCGTGAAGGCAGCCCGAAGCCACATGGCTCACCCCTTGACTTCATTACCTCATCCTCCCAAATCCCCAGCCTCCTACACACCTGCCCTCACTCTGACACATCCTTGTATCCACGCAATTGGTTTTCTTGAAGTCTAGTTAATTTTGCTTATGAGATTGCATCCTTTTAGCTGCCATCCAGTATTCCTCCCTAACTGTTCATCCAGATCATTCATAGACTTCTTAGCTATCTGTCATTGGAAAAGTATGTCTTCTATTTGTTTGTGTGGAAGTAAAAACTGCTACAGTATCCCCCTGCAGTTAACTTCTCCTGACTCCCGGGCCTGCCCTGCCAAGGGCTGCTGGACACACATTCAAATATCCTGCTCTTAAATGCCCACCACCCTCACGGTCTCTCCTCTCAAAGCAGCGCCAGCTTCTTGCCAAACAAGAAGTGGTTAATGTGCCTCCTCGCCCTCCTCTATCTGGAGTCCCAGACATCAGTCCTCCGGCGTGCACATTCCATGAGCATTAGGGTACCAGGCGAAATCCTCCCAGACAGATTCCGCAGAAGACGCATGGAGGCAAAGAGCAAGCTAGTCAGGAGGCTGGCCTCCAGCAAAGGTCGGTGAAGCCTTCCTTATCAGTCTGGCAGCTGCTGCTGGTCACCCAACACACTCCCCCATCCCGCCAGCAGAAAACAGATTCCGGTAATGAGGGGCATGCCATTTATAGGGACAAAACACTGGTATCACCAGAAAGCTGAGTTTAGGAGAACTGGAGGGGAAAGGTCAAAATGTAAATCGGGGGTGACAGCTTTTGTGCATCTTTGCCAAGCCTTCAGCAAAGCATGTTCTCATTCTTTGGGTGTGTGCTCACATCCTGGTCACAGACAGGAATAAAGAGATGAAGACAACCTTTCCGTAAAACACAGAGTAATTTCTCAGAGCCACTGTGGCCCCAATCCCCGCCTCCTCCACTGCCCAGAAGTGAGCACTAATAACAGCTTGTGATTTCTCTTTCCAGATCTTTCTAGCCCTGAGCATACACACACTGAAAGCCATGCTGGACACAGGCAAGTGCCCTTGAAGCCTCCGTTTGGCTTGTTTGTTTCTTTTTGCATACGTATAACTCACGGGTTATGCAGTTTTTCCGGTTAGCTGTGTGGGTTGGGTTTCCTGTCGTGGCTGCACGTATAAACTCACTGTTCTTCATGGCAGCCTAGCATCCTGCTGTAGGAACTCATTTGAGATCTCCTCACCATTCCTTCCATGCTGAACCTCTGGGCTGTTTCCAGTTACTGGTTTGGCCAATAAGTTAAATCAGGTTTCCCCATAACTTGGGCTGTTTCTGATTTTCTACCTCTGGGGTCTTTGTCAACCCGCTGCTTCCATCATCCCGTGTTGAGGCTGGTGTCACCTCCAGGCCTCGATTCTCCTCCCGTCATTCATCCATGCACAGCCCAGGGAACCATGTGTCACACCCTGAACCCAGGCTAAGGTCCCTCCCCCGGCCGTGGCCCACACGGTGACCTCACTGGATGGGCCCTGCTCGGCCTCTCGGTCACCTACCTGGCCTACCCCACCCCCCCATCCATTCCCAGCTCCTTGGACACCTCTGCTGGGGGTCATCCTGGGTCTGTGCAGGCAAAGAGCCAGACTCCCCATTCGTAGGACACTGCTCAATGAATCACACCCATTTCTGACGCATGGAGGCAAAGAGCAAGCTAGTCAGGAGGCTGGCCTCCAGCAAAGGTCGGTGAAGCCTTCCTTATCAGTCTGGACAGCTGCTGCTGGTCACCCAACACAGTCCCCCGTCCCGCCAGCAGAAAACAGATTCCGGTAATGAGGGGCATGCCACTTATAGGGACAAAAAACTGATATCACCAGAAAGCTGAGTTTAGGAGAACTGGAGGGGAAAGGTCAAAATGTAAATCGGGGGTGACATCTTTTGTGCATCCTTGCCAAGCCTTCAGCAAAGCATGTTCTCATACTTTGGGTGTGTGCTCACATCCTGGTCACAGACAGGAATAAAGAGATGAAGACAACCTTTCTGTAAAACACAGAGTAATTTCTCAGAGCCACTGTGGCCCCAATCCCCGCCTCCTCCACTGCCCAGAAGTGAGCACTAATAACAGCTTGTGATTTCTCTTTCCAGATCTTTCTAGCCCTGAGCATACACACACCGAAAGTCATGCTGGACCCAGGCAAGTGCCCTTGAAGCCTCCATTTGGCTTGTTTCTTTTTGCATACGTATAACCCACGGGTTATGCAGTTTTTCTGGTTAGCTGTGTGGGTTGGGTTTCCTGTCGTGGCTGCACGTATAAACTCACTGTTCTTCATGGCAGCCTAGCATCCTGCTGTAGGAACTCATTTGAGATCTCCTCACCGTTCCTTCCATGCTGAACCTCTGGGCTGTTGCCAGCTACTGGATTGGCCAATAAGTTAAATCAGGTTTCCCCATAACTTGGGCTGNGGTTAGCTGTGTGGGTTGGGTTTCCTGTCGTGGCTGCACGTATAAACTCACTGTTCTTCATGGCAGCCTAGCATCCTGCTGTAGGAACTCATTTGAGATCTCCTCACCGTTCCTTCCATGCTGAACCTCTGGGCTGTTGCCAGCTACTGGATTGGCCAATAAGTTAAATCAGGTTTCCCCATAACTTGGGCTGTTTCTGATTTTCTACCTCTGGGGTCTTTGTCAACCTGCTGCTTCCATCATCACATGTTGAGGCTGGTGTCTCACCTCCAGGCCTCGATTCTCCTCCCGTCATTCATCCATGCACAGCCCAGGGAACCACGTGTCACACCCTGAACCCAGGCTAAGGTCCCTCCCCCTGGCCGTGGCCCACACAGTGACCTCGCTGGATGGTCCCTGCTCAGCCTCTCGGTCACCTACCTGGCCTACCCCACCCCCCCATCCATTCCCAGCTCCTTGGACACCTCTGCTTGGGGTCATCCTGGGTCTGTGCAGGCAAAGAGCCAGACTCCCCATTCGTAGGACACTGCTCAATGAATCACACCCATTTCACACCCCAGCACTTGCACCATTCCTGGAATATAGTAGGCATTCGGTTTTGTTGAGTGGATGTCAGAATGAACTCACCAGGTCCACGCCTACACACAGACAACGCTCATCTCGTACTCATCCCCCTGGCGTCCACATGTTTGCATTCCATTGTCACGATCGGCCACCCCTCCACGCCATGGCCCTCTAAGCAACATCTGCATTCCTGTGTTCTTTCAGGTGATGCTCCTGGTGTGCTGCAGGAATCAGAGGGAGTTTACTGAGCTCCCCATGTGCCAGGAAGAGCTCTACAGGCTTTATCTCACCCGACCCCATTCAGGAATCACCAAATGTCCTGAATGGCCAGGTCCAGCTGTGCTGGGCTGAACAGCGTCCATCCAAAATTCACCTCCACCCAGAGCTCGTGAAGGAGACCTCATTTGTAGACAGAGTCTTGGCAGATGTGATCAGGTTATGCTGAGGTCACACTGGGTTAGGGCGGGCCCCCAGCCCAACTTGGCTGGTGTTATGGACTTAATGACTTGGCCCCCAAGACGCCCATGTTGAGGTCCTAATCCAAGTGATGGTCTTGGAGGTGGGGGCTTTGCGAGGGAAAGAGGTCAGAGGGTGGAGGCCCCATGAACAGGAGAGCCAGGTAGCTCACTCCCTGCCCACAAACATGCAGTGAGAAGCTGGCCATGGGTAACCTGGAAGCGGGCACTGCCCAGAACCCAATCCTGCTGGCACCCTGCTTCCAGAATCCCAGCCTCCACAATGATGAGAAATCTGCCATCTGTAAGCCATCCTGTCTTTGGTACTTTTGGTAGAGACACAGAGAGACAGGCAAGGAGAGGAGCCACGTGAGGGCAGAGGGAGAGAATGACAGGCTGTGGCTTCAAGTCAACAAGCGCCAGGGATTGCCAACAGCCCCCAGAAGCTGGAAGAAGCCAGGGTGCCTTCTCCCTGCAGGTTCCACAGGGCACATGGCCCTGGGGCACTCGATTCCAGACTTCCAGCCTCCAGAACTGTGAGACAGTACATTTTGCTATCTAAGCCATCCGGCTTGTAGCACTGGTTACAGCAGCCCTGGGAAACCATCCCGCCATCCTTCCATCCCTCTTTTCTTCTTTCCCTCATCAGCCAGGCGAGTCAGGGACCCCAGTTACACAATCCCCCGCCTCATTAGGCTGATCGCACACTGATAATCCTGCTACCCTCAGGAGAGGCGGCCAGACGCAGAGGAAGCTGCACACCTTGCAAAGGGCACGTGCGTGCATGCTCAGTCGCGTCCAGTTCTTTGTGACCCCGTGGACTGTGCCCGCCAGGCTTCTCTGTCCATGGGACTTCCCAGGAAAGAACACTGGAGTGGGACTAGAGGGGAGTTGCACTCTCTCACTGACCCTGGATGTTGTTGGTGGGGAGCTGATGCAGACGCGTGCAAGTGGCCTGCATGTGCGCACTCTGGGTGGGCGGGTTTGTGCCGAGAGCCGACCCACTGGAGGCGGTAGCTGCCCTGCTCCCAAACAGACCCCAGCGCACACAAACTGCATACACAAAATACCTATTTTAAGTGAAACAAATGGTTAAAGTCGTCAAAATACCTCTTCTCTAGAATGATGGCATTTTTGGTTTAGCTCAGCTAAAGTGGCTCAGAGGTTAAAGCGTCTGCCTCTAATGCAGGAGACCTAGGTTCGATCCCTGGGTCGGGAAGATCCCCTGGAGAAGGAAATGGCAACCCACTCCAGGATTCCTGCCTGGAGAATCCTATGGACGGAGGAGCCTGATGGGCTACAGTCCATGGGGTTGCAAAGAGTCGGACACGACTGAGCAACTTAACTTAACTTAACTTTGGGCTTCCCTGGTGGCTCAGAAGTTAAAGCGTCTGCCTCCATTGTGGGAGACCCAGGTTTGATCCCTGGGTCGGGAAGATCCCCTGGAGAAGGAAATGGCAATCCACTCCAGTATTCGTGCTTGGAGAATCCCATGGACGGAGAAGCCTAGTAGGTTACAGTCCATTGGGTCGCAAAGAGTCAGACACGACTGAGCGACTTCACCTCACCTTAAACGTTCTTTGCTAACAAAACTGCCTTTTGGCCACATAAAGTGTGCCCTTGGCAGGGAGATGCTCATTTGGTGGCCTTGGCAAACGCCGACCTTGGAGAGAAAAGCAGCCCCGGCAGCTGGTGCTATGGACCAGCTCTTGCTGTCAAGCCTGGAGGCGAGGCCTTGGCCAGCGTGTACCAGGGCCCAGCTGGAGCGCAGAGCTAGGGGCTGAGAAGCAGCAGCAGGGGCCAGGTCCCTCTCCTAGCCCAGCACAGACCAGGCATGAGCCCACAGGCAAGCCCAGTGCCCTCAACTGTGGGTGGGAGGATGGTGGTGAGAAATGCCCAGTGAACGAGCGCCACTGGGACCCAGGCCAGGGCTGGAACACGTCCTCTGAGACATCACGTGGCTCTGCATCCCTGCGTGCCCGCGTTCACACACCTACGACACAGATGCAGCTCTGGTCCCTTGGGAGAAGGCAAGCGGGCAATAGGCAGCTATTCTCCACCCAGAGTGGTCTGACTTGGTCACAGAAATCTCTGTGGGCCGTGGAGAGAGCAGTTGCCGCCCTCCCGGGCCTTCGCAATATTAGTTCAAGCAAAGACTAGTGAGGAACCCTGACCAATTGGAAAACACGACTATGGGTCTGGCTGTTTTTCCTTAAATCCCACTGTTCTGTGAGTGCGGGTGCTGATGGTCCTGTGGGACTCCCACACTGGACCCGTGAAAGGACACCGACCAGCCAGGGTGGTGGGTCTGCTTCCCACCAGGGTTCCGGGTGCTCGGCCAGCATAGGCAAGCAGCCCCTGGGCTTAGGGTCCTGTGGCCTCCCCGTGGGGGCCGCCACACCAGGAAGATCCTGCCCTTCAGAGACACAGACAGAGGTCCATCAGGCTACACGGCTGCTTCCAGCTCTGCGACATGGCGGCACGGAGAGGTTGGACTTGGCACAGCTGGGTCATGAGTCCCTCATCTTCCAAGCTGACTGCTGTGGAGCAGAGAGCTGGAGGGAAGGCAAGGATCAGCCAGCGATCTTCTATGCCACGCTGAGTAAGGCCCTCCTGAAGCTCAAGGAGGAGCCCTGGGTGAGGACAGAGGACTCAGACGGTCCTAGGACCCTGGTGGGCGTCACAGTGTGGGCCCGGCACTAACTCTCCCTTAGGGGCAAGTGGAGACGTGGAGACCCAGCAAAGAGAGCCTGTTCAAAAATACGCCTATTTACTTATTTGGCTGCGTCGGGTCTTAACTGCAGCACGTGGAATCTTCATGGCAGCACACAAACTACTAGCCGTTCGCCAGCGCAGTTGCTTCACAGCCTGTGAGATCTCAGTTCCCCAGTCGGGGATCGCACTGGAGTCCCCCGCATTGCAAGGCAGATTCGTAAGCAGTGGACCACCAGGGACATTCCAACTGGGGCTTTTTGCAGTCTGTGTAATTAATCCAAGAGCCTGGGGGCTCTTGGGGGTGCTCTAAGAGATCTAGAACTTTCCAGAATTCACACAAAGCTTTTAGCTGCTGACTTTTCCCAAAGTAGACACACCCCTTACAGGGAAGTTCCTTAACTTCTGCGGTGAGACCCTTCAGGGCAGCAACCGCCAAACTATCCTTCTAAAGGATGTCAGTGAAGACTTGGGCTTGAGTAAGTGAGGGCAATCGCTTGCTGCTTTCCGTGGAGTAAGCATCTCTCCTCGTCTCTGCTGGGCGTCTGGCTCCCGGCTGCTCAGCACTCACGTTCTGAGAACCCTGTGCTACATGCAGACGCTTCACCTGACGGAGAGGTGAGCGGAGTTCAACCTCTGCCCCGGGGACTCTGCGGCCTAGGACAGAAGAGGACCATGAGGCCGTCGCGGTCACACCCAGGGATGAGTAGCAACGAGCTTCAGCCCCAGGTGCTTCCAAGGCCAGACTCACCGAACTCAGCAGGCAAAGGCCGCATTGTCCGGTCCCCAGCCCCCACCCTACATTCAACCCAACGGGAGACTCCCTGACCTCAGACCCCTTTAGCGCTGGTCCCCTCAAACCAAAGCGGCCAATGAGCTGCCCCTTCAGGGTCAAATCCAGCTGATTGGCAGTGGTTCCTGTGATTGCTGCCTTAAAAGGGTTTTGAGCCAAGCCTGCGAGAAGGGACTGATGGGGAAGAGAACCAGGATGGATATACCATGCCTGCCAAGGACACTGAAGCTGTCCATGCGGCCACACGTTCACTCCCGACCTGCAGGTATTTCTGCATACCTGGTTGGTTTCCCCAGCTGGGCCCAAGTGAATGACCCAACTTCTTCAAAGCTCCTCTAACTCATAGCTTCCCAGGGCAGCCTCCGTTCCCCCCAGCTCACTGGGAGGTTGTTAGCAAAATAAATTTGGATCATTCAAACCATCCACAAATAAGGAGCAGCCTACAAGGTTGTTCTTTAGTCGCTCAGTCGTGTCTGACTCTTTGCGACCCCATGGACTGTAGCCCACCAGGCTCCTCTTGTCCATGGAATTCTCCAGGCAAGAATACTGGAGTGGAGAGCCATTTCCGTTCCCAGGGGATCTTCCCGACCCAGGGATCCAACCCACATCTCCTGTATTGCAGGCAGATTCTTTACCATCTGAGCCACCAGGGAAGCTGAGGCTAGAAGGTGTGGGCTGATCAAACATTGTCACTGAAGCTGAAAGTAATAGTTGTGTATTTTTGAGTGGCTGAACTGCAAGTCACTGGGCTTACATCACGAGCTGAAGTGTTAACAGGGATGCCTTTCATGGGGCTCGGAGGGGTGACTAAGCTTCCACATTCCCTCCTTTTGCCTTGCAACCAGGTCCAGTGCCAAAGGCTCACTGTCAACTTGACGTTGTTTTCATAAAACCTTTGTGGAGCCAAAACACAGGAGGAATTTTTGTTGAAGACCCTGACGCCCACCCAGGATGAGGGCACCTGCTCTGGGGGCTGCGTGTCGCCCTGGCTGGTATCCCCAGCCCTCTTCCCAGGGAGGCGCTCTGGGTGCAGCTGTCCCCGTTGCTCTCTGCCCGCAGCAAGCCTTGCCTCCCGTCTCTTTACTGTCAGATGGTCGCACACGGGCTGGAGTGTCCGTTTGCTGTTGCAGCTGCTGGTGGCCTTTATCACGGTGACCTGCGGAAAGCCCCTTGACTCATCATTCCAAACCTGCGCCGTGAGGACCACAGGTGGTCACTGGAGTCCTCTTCTGTACCCTTTAGGATGTGTTTGTTTGCACGGACTTGAAATTTGGCCCTGGACACTAATTTCTAACATTAGTGTCTACAGTAGACAGATAACCCTCAAATTCCTAAATAGCCTTGGACATACCTCACTCCCCTCTTTTCTAAACTAAGCCACATGGGCGCTCGGGTGCCATCACAGGGTGGCAGCTGGTCTCCCATTCCTTGGTGATATTGCACATGGGTGGTGGTGTTCAGTCTCCAGCTGGCGTCCGACTCTTTGTGACCCCCGTAGACTGTAGCCCTCGAGGCCACAGATATTGCTTGTATTCGTATATAAAGCATACAGAAAGGGTGGCTGAGTGAGTATTCTGTATGTCTTCATCTCCATCAGCCAGTCACGAACCATCACTTTCTAATTCATCTCAGCTAATGTTGAAAAGAAAACCCAACTTACTGTCTCGTAGATGGAAGACCTAGGAATGCAGGCGACCCAGGCCCCAGTGATAGCAGCATGGGTGAGACGGGTGAGTGATCACAGGGCAGACGGGTGGGTGGTCACACGGACACAGTCTTCCAAGGCGGACTTGAAAGTATGTGAGATGCTGGCTGACAAGCCCTGGTCCCACAGCGGGAACCCAGTGAGTTAGGGCTCTTGTCGGGGGACCTGCTGGCCCAAAGGGACAGTATCTTCTCCCATTTCTCAGAATTCTAACTCCACGGAGCACTGGTCTCGCCCACCCAAGCTTAGGGTCTGTCTCTTGTTTAGTGAGATCGCATCTAAAAACTTGGTTTATTTGGAGAAGCTAGCTCTACACAAACGGAGAGCAATGCTGATTCATTTATTATTTATTTATTCATTCATGATTCATCATCATTCATCTTTCAGTCATTCGCTTATTTCCCCGTTTTCTATAACCAATCCAAAGTTGATTATAATACACATAATAACTTGATTTCTTTAAAAATACCAAGCAAGAGTATGCAATAAGTCAGATGAGCAAAGAAAGTGGCTGGAATGAGCTTAAACTTGGCTTTGAGGCTGGTTTGCATTTAAAGATGGCAGTTTGAGCTCAGGGACTTCATCCTTGCCCCACTCTTAAACCTTCCCACTGACTTCACCTTCACAATCAGAGAGAAATTCTGTGGCTAAGCTGGAAAATGGTGTTGCTGTCCCCATGGGTCATAAATAAGCAAGACTTTTTACAGGTACGTGACTGGTGGAACACGGACCTGCCCTGTCTTAGGAGTGACCAAGTCAAGCTGTGAGAGAGCAGGGGTCAGAATACCTTGCTGCAATTATCTTTGAAAAATACAAAGTGCCGTGGCACCTCTGACTACTTCACCATTATTGCTGGGGGTGCATTACGGTTTCAGTTAATGAACTAGTTCAACTAACTGACATGAAGATGTCATTTACCTTTCATCAAAATAAAGTCTATAAGGAGTCACTGGGTAATTCTTCACGATGAAACGTAAGCAGAAGGTAGCGCTCTTGATCAGTGAACGTTAAAAACGCAGCGCAGATGCTGACAGCTCTGGGTCTGACTCGAGTGGGATGCACAGATTTTACACCGTGTTCCCCAGCAGTGCCCAGATTCTCTTGTAGAGGTGGGGAAGAGGGAAGCTTATATTTCGTGATTTCCACCTTAACCAGAGCAGCTTGGATTTTTCTTTGTTTGTGTTTTATTGCATGCTCAGTTGTGTCCGACTCTTTGCAACCCCATGGACTGTAACCTGCAAGACTCCTCTGTCCATGGGATTCTCTAAGCAAGAATACTGGAGTAGGCTGCCGTTTTCTCCTCCAGGGGATTGTCCTGACGGAGAGGTTGAACCCACGTCTCCTGCATCTCATGCACTAGCAGGCAAATCCTTTACCACTGTGGCATCTGGGAAGCCCTTCGTGTAAGACTCCTCTGTCCATGGGATTCTCTAAGCAAGAATACTGGAGTAGGCTGCCGTTTTCTCCTCCAGGGGATTGTCCTGACGGAGAGGTTGAACCCACGTCTCCTGCATCTCATGCACTAGCAGGCAAATCCTTTACCACTGTGGCATCTGGGAAGCCCTTCGTGCTGTATTACATATCTGAAAAACATCACAGCAGCCTTGAGCTCATGCAATCCCCATGTTTACAGATAAGAAAATTGAGGCTGGTCTCCCTGGCTCCTGCCTGGAGTCCCCTAGCTACCTGAGCACCTCGCCCCACCCAGGACCCAGGCTCGCACCCTTCCCTGGGATCCTCGCTAACACATCAGGCAGCTGCCACAAGCCTGAATTCACCTGCATTTCTGTAATCGAATCAGTCAGAGCCTCCTAGGCTTGGCCTAGGAGTGACTGGGTGGTTTTATTACAACCAAATATAAAATTAGGCATAATAGGGCAGAACCACACAGCACAGGCAAACCTGATGTTATTCTCACAGGACTCAGTGAGAAAGGGAGATATGACATGGTTTGAGGTTATTCCAGAAAGCAAAGCACAAAACAAGCTCCCTGAGGATAGAGCATAGCCCTTGGGGCATGTGAGGTCCCCAGAGGCCTTTCATCCCTGCTAGATTTGCTAAATAATGTCAAGAACCAAAAATGTCAGTGACATCTATTACTAAAGACTATGGATGTTTTTAAATGGTTAAAACCTGGGTTTTTACCTCTTGTTCAGCTTGGAGAAATATCAGGACGTGTGAGCCCAGCAAGCCCAAGGAGCGTCTGGGATGGGATCGCAGCCCTGGTATCTCGGATCTCTCATCTGGAATTCATTAGGTGGTAATATTATTAAGCTTCCAGTCACATAGAAAGGAAAAAAAAAAAAAAAAACTGTATTCACTGGAAATGGAAGGTATGTGAGTGTCAGCAGCCAGGCCCTACCTCCAGGGACGAGGTTTCTTGAAAGAAATGTTATTGCAGCAACAAGTTTGTTTTCCTGGCGACACCAGCCCATTTCCATGTGGTTGGAATATGCAGGGCATTGACCTCCCCAGAAGCCCTGTCTCCTTCGTCTTTACCCCAGCCCTGTGGAGGACACAGGACTCTTTTTGGAAGGTCGGACAAGCTGTGAACTTGGCTGAGGTCACCCAGCCAACAGGTAGCAAAGCTGAGTCCAGAAAGCCACCCTGGGGCTCCTGGCCCTGTGCATCACCCCAGGCCCCTCCACATTCCCAAGCCCCAAGTGCTTCTAGACGGAACTGTGGGCCCCCAAATGTATATGTTGAAGTCCTAGTCCCCTCCCCACCAAGTCCCATGTGACTGTATTTGGAGATAAGGTCTTCAGGGAGGAAATTATGCTTAAATGGGGTCAAGAGGGTGGGGCCCTAACTGGGACTGTGGCCTGGTCAGAAGAGCGAGAGACCCCAGAAATGTCCCCTTTCTCTCTCCCTTCTCCCCAGACACACAAAAGAAAGGCCTGTATTTGGAGATAAGGTCTTCAGGGAGGAAATTATGCTTAAATGGGGTCAAGAGGGTGGGGCCCTAACTGGGACTGTGGCCTGGTCAGAAGAGCGAGAGACCCCAGAAATGTCCCCTTTCTCTCTCCCTTCTCCCCAGACACACAAAAGAAAGGCCGCGTGAGGACAGAGCAGGAAGGCATCTGCAAGCCAGGAAGCAGGCCCTCGCCGGAAACCAAGCACCTTGACCTTGGACTCCTGGCTTCCAGAACCATGAGAAAGTAGACAAGTGCTGTTTAAGCCCCTGGCAGGCGAACTTGGTTGTGGTGGCCCAAACAGGCCAAGAGAGCCACTCTCACCCAAATCCATGGGGTGTGAGGTGAATAGACGGTCTTAGAGGCCAAGGGGAAGGGTCCCCGGAAGTCAGGCCAGAGGCACGGAGCGAGGAGCTCATGGACCCATATTTGGCGTGGGTAACTCCAGTACTTTGGCCACCTCATGCAAAGAGTTGACTCACTGGAAAAGACTCTGATGCTGGGAGGGATTGGGGGCAGGAGGAGAAGGGGACGACAGAGGATGAGATGGCTAGATGGCATCACTGACTCGATGGACGTGAGTCTGAGTGAACTCCGGGAGTTGGTGATGGACAGGGAGGCCTTGCGTGCTGTGATTCATGGGGTCGCAAAGAGTCAGACATGACTGAGCAACTGAACCGAATTGAACTGAAGATCGCTTGCTATAGGTGAACTGTGCCCTCATCCAAATTCATGTGTCAGAGCCTTAACCCCCAGCTCCTTCGAATGCAACCACGTTTGGAGAGAGAGCATTTAGAGACATCCACAAACTGAGGTGGTTAGAGTGGGCCCTCCTCCGATCTGACTGGTAGGCACCAGGGATGAGCACATGCAGAGAGAAGACTTTGTGCGGACATGATGAGAAGGGGGCCAGGTGCAAGTCGAGGAGAAACATCTCAGCAGAAACCAGCCCTGTGGACCTTGGACCTTGACCTTGGACTTTCTGCCTCCGGACTGTGCAGAACCAAACTTCCATTGTTCAAGCCCAGTCCATGGCAGCCCGAGCAGAGGACAACCAAGGAATCCTGCAAGAGGTCAGGATGCTGGTGAGGTGTGAGTCCAGGTGATAGAGGACAGAGCCAGGGAGAGCCGGGGAGGGCAGGAGGCACCCTCCAGGGAGGCACCACGTCAAGTAGACACTTCCCGGTGAGGCCATTCACCAGCGAAAAGTCAGGGCTGTTTCTATGGGGCCATGGGGTCCAGGCCAGGCTGGATGGAGTGAGCGGGAGGACAGACCATGAACGTAGTAAACAGCCCTTCAAGATGCTTGGAGTCAAGGGCAGAAATGCTGGGGAAGTGGTGTGAAGGGGACTGAGCATCCAGGGAAGACTTTTAAATTCTGCTTCTTTTGTTCTGAGTAAAGAGCATGTGAATTATGTGAGGATCTCAAGACTGCTTCTGTGGACAGTGGGGAGCAGCATGTGGGTGGCCTGGGACATGTCCTGCAAGATCCTACCAAACAATACAGCGCACTCAGCAAGGAGAGTGCGGAGAACGTTTCCGGAGAACCGCGGGCCACGTTAAGGGAACTAAAGGGGTGCTCAGACACCCAAGTGAAACAAAGTGAAAGTGTCATTTGTTCAGTTGTGTCCACCTCTTTGCGATCCCGTGGACTGCAGCCCGCCAGGCTCTCCTGTCCATGGGATGCTCCAGGCAAGAATACGGTGTGGGTTGCCATTTCCTTCTCCAGGGGAATCTGATCCCAACCCAGGAATTGAACCCAAGTCTCTCACGTTGCACGCAGATGATTTACTGTCTGAGCCAGGGAGACACCCAAGGACTAAACATCCAAGAGCTGAAGGGAGGAGAGAGAGAAACGGCGATGCCCACACCGTGCTTGTCTACTGAGACCGAGGAGGGGAAGGTGCCCGACAGAAGGCAGGCATCAGAGGACCTGGCGCTTCCAGACCCGCAGCGTCATCACAGGAGGGTCTGAGAGCAGAGCCAGACGCCTCTCCCACCGCTCATCTGCTCGTAGAGACAGGCCCAGCCAAGGACCAAGGGCAGGAGAGCCCAGTGAAGAGGCCAAGGGGGCCACGCCCCCACATACAGCGCAGAGCTGATCATGGACGTGAGGGTGGACAGACAGGAATTGTGTTCCCCCCAAAAAAAACATGCTGCAACCCTAACCCCAAGGACCTCACAATGTGACCTGCCTTAGATACAAGGTCGCTGCAGATGTAATGAGTAAGATGAGGTCACCGAAGCTCAGGGTGGCCCGACTCCAGCATGACTGGTGTTCACATAAAAAGACAGCTGTGTGGAGCCGGACGCGCAGGGAGAGTCCATGTAGAGACGGGAGATTAGAGTGAAGATCTACGAGCGCTGAAGGCCAGGGCCGGCCCCCAGGGACTGGAGCCAGTTCTAAGGCCAGGGTCAGTCCTCTCCCGGGCCTCCCGGGAAGCAAGGCCTGCTGGCCCCGGGGTCTCCAGCCTCCGGAACTTTGAAACAATGCTTTCCTGGGGTTTTAAAGCACCAGTTTGTGAGGTCGGCCCTGGGAAACTAATACAGAGGGATAAAGAGGCTAAGGGGCAGATTTGGGAAGCAGGGATAAACAAAGTCCCTGGCTGGGCTGAAGAGTCAGGAGCAAGACGCAAGAAGTCAGACTTGCTGTGAAGAAAAAGGAGAGGGGCGATGAGCGTGGCATGGCCTCCTGGAAAGAAACGGAGGGCACCCCCTTGCTTCCCTGCTTCTTGCAGGGTCCTCGGCCAGGCGTTCGGGGTAGGAGCTGAAGTAGGAGTTGAGGAGTCAAGGGAGAGCTGGGCACGTGTGGGGGGGAATGGACAGGAAGATTCTGGAAGAAGGACATCATTTCCAAGGGTCTAGGGGACCCGCCAAGATTAAACCTGTCCCCTTGACACCAGCAGTCTTCACAGTCTTGGGATTTTTCTCCAGCAGCGACCGTCCTGGTACATGACAAAGTGTGGGCTGTTGGTATCATTTGGGGGTGGGGTTTGCAGGGTGGACCCTGAGAAGAAGGGCTACCCAACAGGACTCTGTGCCCCGAAGGAAGCGTTAGGGCCACCAGCCGCGTCTGGCTCCTGAGCACTCTAAGCTGCGGCTGCGACTGACAAACTGTCCACTAATTCACATGTAAACCGCAGGTGGCTTTTGGCTACCATGTTGGATCCGGCATGTGCGAGCCACGGTGGGCAAAGGAGAGGCCAGTTTCAGCCAAGGATCTGGGTCTGCCAAGCCGGAGGCCAGGCTGGAGGCTCATCCAGACGAAAGAACAGGCTGAAATCATCAGAGTCTCTCTTCCCTGAATTAACCCCTCAAAGGGAAATCAGCCAGGGGCCTAGAAGTTGCTGGATAATTTTCAGGAGTAAAGCTGTGCTGAGGTGTGAAGCCTGGAGAGGAAGGCCACTCTCCAGCATCTCTGCTCGGTCGGCTGAGGTCACCGCGCCCCCCCGAGCGCCTCACGCGCCTGCCGGGCGCCAGCAGCTCTCTGAAGAGTCTCAAACGCCCCAGACGCACTGAAGGGCTGCGTCCCAGAAAGCTACAGACCTGATATTTTCATGGCGCTTCATCGGATCCTTGGGTCCTTTTCCCAACAATTCTGAAGAAGCCCCTTGAGGGGGATAAGATGCCTGTTGGTTAATTAAACTCAGTAACCAGCCACTTGCCGCCTCCTGGGGCTTGTTAAGCCGCAGAGATTCCATAAAGGAGTCCCTGAAGGAACTGCGATGTCCAGGAAAAGCATTTAACCACCTTTCCATCAGCCACTAGATCCCTCGCCGGTTTTCTTGATGACAAAATGCATTTTTGGAAACTTGGCAGCTCCTACCCATGCCCGTGTTCCCTCCCCAATAAGTCTTGAGAGCCTTCGACAGCGGACCTGCGTGTAACAGAAAAGTGAGCTGGGATGCGGTCTCCGGGCGGAGGGGCCCCAACCCAGACCTGCAGACCCTTCCTTCTGTCCTCTTCCATAAGTCCTGTCACCTTCTGAACACCACTGATCCGGAGCAAAGCAGAAATGTTTCACATTCACCCTTCTTCCCAAAGCTCTGCCAAATTTCTACCATGGTGTATGCTCAGATGCAAGGCAAGTGAAAGAATTGCGAGCAGTCACAGAAAAGAATTCTAAGGACACAAGAAAAATAAATGGTAGGAAGTCTGTGCTCGTGCCAGCAACAGAAAAACACACACACTGGTACCCGTTAGAGCCGCTAATAAGCGGTCCTTTTAAGAGAGTCGGAAGTGCAGCCACGGGGCCGGGGTACCACAGCCCCAGGCACACACAGAGGGTGCTCAGGCTCCCAGATGCCAGAGGCCAAGGAGGCCAGGGGTCTGCCATATGTTTCCAAGTGATAAAATGTAAAAGACTGATGACAATTTGGCTTACACAGTATTTTTCCTGGATTGATTTAAAAATTAAAAAAAAAAAAAAAAAAGAAGCCCTTTGTTTCAGCTGGTCATGGTCTCTGAGCTGCCAGCCCCAGGCCCACGCGGCTCCACGGCCCCTCCACCCGGGCCCGGGGAGAGAGCTGTGGCATAGGGAAAAGCATCCTTCTGTGGTCTGTGAAGTTTTCATACACAGACTTTTAGTGCTCTGGGTTCCCCCCACCCCATTTATTCAAACCTAATTGGCAAAAAAGTCATTCCGAGAGCCCTTATTAAATGTTGTCATTTCAGATGTGAGAGTGTAATGGTTATGATGTCATTTGGAGATTTGGAAAAGCATGTAAAAAAAAAAAAAGTTTTAGAACTTCAACCGGACGGGAGAACTTCAAGCCCACAACAGAGTCATTTTACTCAGAGGGGTCCGTCACACAAGTCACCCCTCACCCGACCAGGTAGGTGTGTGTCCGCGGGCTTTTGGCAGTGTTTCCCTCTCACCAAATAGCCCGTGAGGTTTCTCTTACTAAAGCAACATCTAAAGCTTACCTCTGGTTCCTGCTGGTTAAAAATCAATTCTAGCACCGGACCGGGGAGCAGGGTTTCATGATGAATGGACTCATTCTCTGTAGTCTGTTTGGTAGCAGAAGTAAGTCGCTCATAAGCTGCAGAGCCACACAAGGTAAGTAACTCTGGATTGTGGGTTTGGTTCTCAGTAGGAAAAAGAAACCATTTAAAGTAATATTTCACGGTTACCTCTTCTGAAAGTTACTTGACAGGTACCAGGGTGAAGGTGGGATTGAGGAGACTGGCCCGAGGCTGGTTTAGAGGTTGTCCCCTCGTCCATCTGCAGCGATGTGCCCACTATTGGATGCTCACAGGACGTGAGAAGGCAGCGCATTGACAACTCGGGTTTCGTTGTGATGACTGCTATTATTTACAGATCCATCCAGTCTTCAGCCCCCACCGCCAGCCACTATTCCCCACAGAAACACTGCAGGCAATTAGAGAGGAGCCTGCCTCCCCAGGGCTGCCAATGGTAAATCCTGGCACGATTTATGTTGTTTGGTTTTCATTAAGGAAGCCGCAGATAGTTGCTTTCAAAAACCCAGCCTGCCCTGAGGATAGATGTGGTAAGTCTTGGCCAAGTTTATGAGAGTCTCATGAAAGCATGTAAATCCATCAGCTGGATCTGAATAAGTGAAGTCTCTTGGTTCCCTCTAAGGGCAAGACTCTCATTCATTCACTCCTTAATTCAGAAAGTATGGATGGATCACCCCATGTTTAAACACTAGAAGGACCCAAAGACACTAAGATGAGCAGGACAGCCTCCTGATTAAGGGCTCCACTGCCCTCCCAACTCCCTTAAGGTGAAAAATACAGTAGAAGTTAGAGAACATGCAAGTGAAACAAATCCCAGACCCTCTTATATGCCAGGGTGCTCCCAGGTGGGTGTCGTTCCCAGTGTTCACACCCCTTCTCTGTCATCCCTGAGACTGAAAACCAAGCAATGGAGCATCAAGAGGGCCAGGTGTTCAGGGACAGAGCTGCCCCAAAGTGGCATGTGGAGTAGATTCTGATTAAGGCCCGTCAGGGAATTCCACCTCCTCCAGGCAGCCCTCAGGGGTCTGAAAGGCAAGCTGGAGCCCCATCCCTCTGCCTCAGTGTTGTTCCAACGACCAAGTTAATTGACTTTGGGGGAACGGCGCCTGATCATGACTTACTCAAACCCTGGCTAAGAAAGAGAGTTACGAAAACTGAGTCATCATAGGTGGGGTCAAGAATGTTTTTTATTTTCCCTACTATTACCAATTTTTAGAAATATGTGAATACCTCAAATATTATGCACATGACCACAGGGGCAGGGTTTTAGAAACTAATCACAGAGGGCTATTAAAAGAGAAAAGAACTCTGCATTCGAAATGTAAGAACAAACAACTTCTGGTAAATATGCTTAAAAGGAGGGATGTTGTGGAAAGACTCCTCCTTGAGAAGACCAAGCAAGCTGCAGTGCAATCAGAGATCACCGGGTCAACTTAGAATCTGCCAAGGTTGAGGGTTGTGAAATTGAAACAATGGATGGATTCATTTAATAACCATCCTCTGAGACTCCCATGGGTAGGGTCTATGGTGGGCACAGGGAAGTCCCAGCATTGTCCAAGCCTCTGTACCTCAAACGTGCTCTCCTATCCTCAACTGTCCTTTCAAGATAATGTTGAATATTGGAGGAAATTTGAAAAAGAATGCTGTTGGACCAGGGGAAGAGGGAGCCAGTCCTGAAGGGACAAGGGCGCTAGGCTGTGTGTTACCAAATGCAAGTCTATGTGCCCGACACACAGTGAGGCCAGACAAACTGAAAGGTCGGAGTTTGGACCAGAGAAAGGTTTATTGCAGGGGCTTTGCAAGGAGGTGTGTAGATCATGCCCTGAAAAACCTGGGACTCCCTGAAAGATTTTAGCAAAGCATTTTTCAAGGCAAGGTGAGGGAGGGACACGGTGGTTGTTGCACACTTCTTTCTCGTGTGTGTGTGAGACTGTGGATGGGTTTTTCTCCCCACCAATTTTTTAAAAAATTTATTTATGTTTAGTTGAAGGATAATTGCTTTACAGCATTGTGTTGGTTTCTTCCTGGTCTTGGAATCCTTTGTTCCTGCCGCTGTCCATGTAGGTCAGTCACCCTGTCTTGTAAACGTGCAAGAGGACAGATGTTATTCTCTGTGTTGCAGCTTTCTTTTCTCCATATGAATGGAAGAGTGCTGTACTCTTAAAGGGCAGAGACTGGAGAACCGGCTCTTCTGTGTGTTTCAGGCTCTAGGCCGCATTCTTTCATGAGAGAGCCAGCTTGACTCCGTACAGGCAACAAAGCACAGGGGTAAAGGGAGAGAAGCAGATCCGACGTGGGGTCAGGCCTGTTCCTCCCTGTCACACGTGCAGTCAGGGCGGTTACTGAATTGCCTTAAGTCTCCCACACTCTTTGAGATGGATTCGAGTATGGGATCAACACTCTCAAGGAAAGGATGAGGGCTCAGAGGCACTGAGTCACTTGTCCAGAGCGAGAGTATGGATCTAGGTATGTCTGATGACACCATCTCTGAACCAGAATGCTCTAGACCAGCAGAGGAAGGCTTCCTTGGGGGACAGGCAGCACGTGCTTCCAGAGCAGGGCGGTGAGCTTGGTGGTCCAGACCAGGGGAATCCAGAACGAGAGTCTGGCTCGCTGAGATCCTGGCTCCCAGGTCTGAGTTGGCAGGATCCAGGGAGACTGGGTGGTTTTGGGCCCACCCTGGAGTCCAGGACATTCAGAGAAACACACCCGAAGGTCGAGTGATGCACCACCTTATCTGGCCCAAAGCCGGACCTGACCCCACAATCATCAGCTCAGACTCCTCCAGTTTCTTGGAGCTGGCTTAGAATCCAAATGGGTCTGCTCTGACTGCATGTTCCCTCGCTGAGACGAGCGTGCCAGAAAGAGGAGTCATCTCCCGTATCCGTGTGATTGCTCGTTAAGTCAGGGAGCCTCTGTGAGGTCTGCTTTGTTGCCAGGCTCAACATGAGACCTGGAGGTGCAGAGAATCAGAAGGCGCCTCCCCAGTTGCCCTTCTCCAGGATTATGATTGAGTGAGAAGCTAACCGCAGGGAAACATACCAAGGGCACACTCTGCTGAGCCTTCAAATCCATGGGCATCATATAGATCAAGGAACCAAAAGCAGGCCCTGCAGAGAAGCCAACAGCCGCCACGGCCATCTGTTAAAGGAAGTTAGGGTTAGGCTTAGGCTTAGCAGAAGAAAGTTGGCCGCCTCTCAATACAGAACCTTCACAAAGTCTCTGATTGGCTTAATCTCCAGTTTCAGACATTTCAGATTTTTTTCACCAAAAGCAAGCCGGCTTTGGTGTCCGGCTTCATAGCCTGCCCTACCTACACCCAGGATCTGGCTTCTGAGAAAGAGCTTTCTATCCACATGCCATAGATATCATTTTTATCAACAAACAGGAAAAGAGAGATGGTCGGTTTAACAACCTTCAAGTGATCTTAGGAGACTCGACCCAGCTTCAGAAAGAAAAGTCTGGGGGAGGGACTTCCCTGGTGGTCAAGAGGTTGAGAACCAGCCTTCCAACGCAGGGGCACAGGATCCCTGCCTGGTCAGAGAACTAAGACCCCACACGCCTTGGGCAACTAAGCCCATGAGCCACAGCAGAGAGCCTGCATTCCTCACCAAAAGGTCCCATATGCCGCAACTAAAACTCGATGCAACCAAATAATAAAAATAATTTTTTTTTTTTTAAGAAATGATGGGGAAAATGAACTGCTAAGCAAAAATCAGCGCGCTTCCTTTGCTCAGTTTTAAACCCTCCCCTCATCTCCTCCTTCCTTTGAGTGGAACCCCGAAGGCCCAATTTTCTGTTTTCAGATAGTCCCCCTGGGCTGCGATCCTGCTTGGCCTTCATATAACTTCTGAATTTGGCAAATTCTCGAAAATAAATCTGTATTTCATCAGGTGTATCTGCTCTTGAAATCAAAGCCTCAAGGACTTCACAACTCAGCAAAGAGAAAGAAGGACACAGAATTCTTTTGCAAATTGGGTCCTTTTTCTGGAGGCAGCTGGTGGAAGAGGCCTCAGAAGCAGCCAGTCCTGGGTTCAGACTCAGGCTTCGTGCCCTTACACGCTCTGTGGGGGTTTCTTCAACGTGAAGCAGGGGTGGTAACCATGCTCAGTCTAGATTCAATGAGATGCCGTTTGCGACAGGCTCACCCTGCACTGAACACCTACATGGGGGCTTCCTCCCTCTCAGTCCCTCTGAAACCTCAGACTGCACCGGGCCACTCTGGACCTGGCCACCCCCCAGGCCACCATCTCCGGCCAGCTGCTCCCGTGGCATCACTGTCGGAGCTGCCAAGGAACCAAAACCTGAGCAAAACTGCTGGGAGTCTGCTTCTGTCCACCAAGAATGCAGGAGGTATTTGCTGTTGTTGCTTTTTTTTCTTTTTTTCAAGTTGGAGTGGGTTGCCATTCCCTTCTTCAGGGGCTCTTCCCGGGCCAGGGATGGAACCCAGATCTCCTGCACTGCAGGCAGACTCTTTACTGTCTGAGCCACCAGGGAAGGCCCTTTGCACTTTTTCATTTTCACAGTTGATTTACAATGTTGTGTTCATTTCTGCTATATAGCAATGTGATTCCATTATTATCTACATACATTCTTTTTGCTCTTTTCCATTATGGTGGTGACTTAATAGTCACTAAGTCATGTCCAACTCTTGTGACCCCATGGACTGCAGCCCGCCAGGCTCCTCAGCTCATAGGATTTCCCAGGCAAGAATGCTGGAGTGGGTTGCCACTTCCTTCTCCAGGGGATCTTCCTGACCCAGGGATCGAACCCAGGTCTCCTGCACTGCAGGCAGATTCTTTGCCAACTGAGATACCAGTCAGTATTATGATTTATCACTATAAATCATAATAAACCATGATGTCTATTTTCTTTGAATCATGTGGGCTTTATACTACTTTATAAGCTGAAGCACATGGAAGTATTCCTTCTACTTTCGCACAAAGAAAACCCATATCCTACCCAGTGTCTTGGTTTTCAGGACTGAGTGGGAAACCACTGGACACCATGGGAGACCACGGGGAACACTAGGGGGCGCACTGCAGCCTCCAGGGCCCCTCGGGTGTCTCTGAATGCGTCCAGAGGACCTGGCCCAGGACGCCACTGTGGCATGGATTTAAACCAGTGTTCCTGCTTTCGCTGTTCATTGTGACAGCATCTCTCTGAAGGCAGCAGACTGTAGCGTGAAGCGCTTGGGGCTTAGCGTTAAAAGCGCCAACTCTTCTTCCCTTGATTCATCTGTTTATTCAACGGCGGTGCTCTGAGCGGCTGGCACGGCAGGCATGGTGCTGGGCGCTGGGTGGGCAGCGACGACCTGGTTCCTGATTCAGCGCACTCGCGTCAAACTGAGGACGCAGAAAATGAAGAGAGACAGATCCACGGGGCACGGGAACCCAGAGGGACAGTAACTTCTGTGTCTACACCGACCTCGTCCTGAGTGAACACGCGGATCGGACATCATGCTGTACAGTGAATGCACTTTCTCTGAACTAGTCGTCAAAACAAGCCCGTGAAAAAGTCACTGCCTGTATTCCCAGGCGATGGTCATCAAAACCAGAGCTCTGAGATGCTGTGCAACTCTCCCAAAGTCACACAGAGACAGAGAGTAAGACCCAGGCCTGCAAGACCCCCAGACTCCAGGGCTTGGCGATCGCTTCACATCTCTCTGTTTCACTTTAGACCTGAGTTTTCCACCCACGCCCCTTTCTGCATTGGCTGCTATTTAAAGCCCCTGAGGCACCTTGATGGTGTGGGTGGGGAGGTAGAATAGTTCATGCATGCAGAGTATGATTAATAAATTCCAGCGTTTTCTATACAAGGAAGTACTTGGTGAGCTAAGCAAGATTTTGACCCATTTAAAACAGATCTGAACTTCATTTGAGGCTGAGATCTGGTCACTTATTAAACATGACTTGTTCCACTGATTTGCAGATTCTTTTGTGCAGCCAAGCTTAACCGCATGAGGTTCATAAGAGCTGCAAGGAGTCCTGTCCTGCCCAGCTTCCACTCCCCTCGGGGCTCTCCAGCCCAGGGCACTGTTGCTTCTGGGTCTCCTGGAACCACCGCTCAGCGGGACCTGATTCCATGAGAGTAGGACAGCCTCAGTTTTTGTGGGTCCTTCTGTCCTATTTGGTGGCTCAATGGTAAAGAATCTGCCTGCAATGCAGGAGACCTAGGTTCCATTCCTAGGTTGGGAAGGTCCCCTGGAGATGGGCATGGTAACACATTCCACTATTCTTCCCTGGAGAATCCCATGGACAGAGGGGCCCATAGGGTCACAAAGAGTCTGACATGGCTGAGGGACTAGCACTTTCTAACCTGCATGATGATTTGGGCACAGGATTCCAGATGGCCAGGCCCACTTGCCCCCAGCGCATCCCCTGGCTGCTCATGCTTGCCTTTGGCGGCCTGGGTAATTGCCATTCCCCTGTTACTAAAGGTACTGGTGGATTAGTTCAAACCCACAGCCTCAGGCTCTTCCTCAAGTGGTTCTAAATGGGTCCATCCTCACTTCAGATGTCTCTTTCATCTTGATTTTTCCCAGGTGATGTGGGACACATTTCCCAGGATGGGTGGAAATGTACTAGAAGCACTTTCCTGGATGTGGTGCAAGCCAAGGGTGAGTAAATAATCACAGAGGAGGCCCTCTCCTCCCCTCCACTTCCCAAAGGGAGAGCTGCTAACTCAGCAATTCAGTCGCAGCACAATCTCACAATTTTGTGCAGTCTCACAATTTCACTGCAAGCCACTGATGCAAAGTTACTTTCGCAAGAGCTGTCTTTCCCAGCCCTTGAAAAGCGTGATGACCCCATGGGCGTCTCTGCTGAGGCTGAGTTTCCTAAGATGCTCACCGCCCAGCGTAGATCTAAGATGGACTCAGACCACCACTGGCCTTCCCTGTTTGCCTCTGGGGTTCTTAGACTTACCAGAAAGAAAAACTCACTCTAGGACTCTGTGGCCACCAAAATGCTCCTCTGGGCGTTCGAGTCCACATCCTGACCTGAGTGATCGTGAGGCTCTCCAGGGAAGTTTTAAGACGCCTGGATTGTGGGGTCCACCCAGGGGTTCCTAAACCAGAACATCCGTGGGTGGACCCCACCAAAGTGTGGACCCTTTGGTTTCAGACCTTTCCAGGGAGCATCTTTGATACCTGATGCCAGGCTCAGAAACTCTGCTGTGTTCCATGTGAGCACTGCCAGCAAAACCAGCTCCAGGGCCAGAAACACCTGACCAGTAAGGAATGGGTCCCACGGCCACCAGAGCTGAAAGGGGCTCTTCACCTCCAGACTTTCCGACCCCTGGAGGATGCACCTGCCATTCCCACAATGCAAGGTGGCTGACGAGTGCTAAGTCGTGTCCAGCTCTTTGCGGCCCCAGGGACTGTGGCCCACCAGGCTCCTCTAATCCATGGGATTCTCCAGACAAAACTACTGGAGCAGGTGGTCATTTCCTTCTCCAGGGGCTCTTCTCAATCCAGGGATTGAACCCAGATCTCGAGTCTGCTGCACTGGCAGGCAAGTTCTTTACCAGTAGCTCCACCTGGGAAGCCCAGCTCTCCCTAAAAGTGGGTGGTCACGGAACGCCCTTTCTCCACGAGCACTGGGACTCTGGCTGCGCTGGGCACCCCTGGAGAAGTGCCGCTGGGACCGAGCACCGAGCATCACTTCATCCCTCATCCTCACCGTGGCGTGTACTCCACACAGCCAGGGCTCCGCTCCCTGGAGCATAACTCGGCTGAAATCCGATACCCCAAGGACAATCCCTCAACCTCCACCAAGACACCTGCCCTGCGCTGTGTCTGTTTATTCTTCATAAAACACGTGCCAGCCTGAACCCCAGAGTCGGCCATACGGAAGCCGTCTGTAACCTGTGACCAAGGGGGCTCTGGGGTCTGGTCACAGATGAGGGTGATGACGAGGCTGGTTTTGTCATGATTTGTTTCACCCAGAAGGCACTCGAACCAGGAAGGTAAATGGGTAGGGCTCCCGCAGCAAGCTGAGCCCGAGTGGTCCAGAAATGACAAATTGATTAAGTCAGCCTTCAGGCAGGCAACCAGGGACCACACCTAATTACTCAGTGGCTGCTCGGGGCCTGACTGTTGGGATTCCACACCCGTGAGTCACTTGCTCCCCTTCTCTGCTGGGCTGTGTCTCCTCCTCCAGCCTGCTTGTTAGCGCCTCTGCATAGCTGGTGCCTCTGCCAGCGCCAAGGCCTTTGGGCCCCATCAAGCAAGAGGTTCCACCCTGAGCGCTAGCTGGAGGTTTTCTAGCTTCCAGGATTCTACAGGGCAGCACTGGAAACGAGCCGGAGCTTTGGGCTTCCTTGGTGGCTCACACGGGAAAGCGTCTGCCCGCAATGCGGGAGACCCGAGTTCAGTCCCTGGGTTGGGAAGATCCCCTGGAGAAGAAAATGGCAACCCACTCCAGTACTCTTGCCTGGGAAATCCCATGGACAGAGGAGCCTCATAGGCTACAGTCCATGGGGTCACAAAGAGTCAGACACGACTGAGCAACTTCACTTTCTTTCTTTCTTTACCCATGCTAGTGTCGAGTACAGAATTTACTAGAAAGAAAACAGAGAAGAAAAATATCAGGCATGAGTGGGTGGGAGCACGGAGTGGGAATCAGGCATGCCCCTGCACTCCCCTACCAAGGGCAGGAGACTTTGTCAGGTTCAAAGGCAGGATTCACTGATGCAGAGTCTGGCCAGGAAAGGACCCCACGCCTGTCCGTGAGTAGAGAGCAGGCTGTGGTTCGCTCAGTCGTGTCCAACTCTGCGACCCCCTGGACTGCAGCACATCAGGCTCCCTTGTCCTCCACCATCTCTCGGAGTTTGCGCAAACTGATGTCTTATTGACTCAGTGATCTTCTCTGACCATCTCATCCTCTGCCGTCCCCTTCTCCTTCACTCTTTCCCAGCATCAGGGTCTTCTCCATGAGTCAGTTGGTTCTTTGCATCAGGTGGCCAAAGTATTGGAGCTTCAGCTTCAGCATCAGTCCTTCCAGTGAATATTCAATATATGGACTGGTTTGCTCTCCTGGCTGTCCAAGAGACTCTCAAGAGTCTTCTCCAGCATCACAGTTCGAAAGCAGTGATTCTTCCAGAGCATGTAGTACGGGGAACTTGGTAAACAGTGCTGACCCTGCTAAGGAGTCATTCAAGGCCGACGAGGCCACCTGGAGATCAGCACTGGGGTGAAGGTGGTACCTGAGCAGAGACCAAGGCCACCCAGCGGGAGCGGCTCTGTGGTCAGGCACAGCCAGTGGGAATTAGGATTACAGAGACAATGTGGGCCCCGCTGGAGACAGTGACCGAAGCAGAGCCTGGGAGGAAGGACAGCCTGCCTCCCGCCCTCTCACTGGCCCAGCCTCTGGCCCAGGGAGGCCAGGAGCCAGTGCCCAGGGGTCCCCAAAACCGTCGCCTGCAGGAGTCAAATCTTTAGTGCCAAACATTTGGGAGAATGACTCTGACATTCCCGTGAAGGGTGAGCTGGATGGACAGAGGTAAGGCAAGGGACCAGCCAACAAAAGAAAGCTAGAAAGGGCTTCAGCTGGAGGCCCTGGCGGGAGAGTGACAGGGCAGCTGCATCAGACCAGCCCATGAGACAGTCCACTTGAGCTTGAACTTGCCATGTGACACAGCAGGTGGACACTGCTCCACCCCCTCCTACCCCATCTCAGTCAGGGTCCAATCAGGAGGAGGAATCTAAACAGGGGAGTTTTAATGTAAAGCTATAAAGTACAACAAGGAACACGCGGCACACCTTCCCAAAACCTCACCACAGGGCAGCAGAGAAAGGAAAAAGAAATGCAAAGACATGCACGCACGCACGTGTGTATCTATGTGTGTGCACACACGCTCACTCAACCCTGCCCAACTCTGCACACTCATTTACCTTCACCACATCTTTTACTTTCCACCTTTTAAAACTAGAAAGAAATGAAAAGGCCTGCAGGGGAGAAATCACGAAGAAACAAACCTATTTACACCACAAGTTCCAGAAAGCCTTAGAAACTTGAGTTCCCATGTACCAGTGAGTGGGGGATGTGGCCCAGAGGCAAGATGTTCGACCGGCAGTTCGTACCAGTTTGCAAGAACCAGCAGCGACACGTTCAGGACTTTTGTGAGTCAGCTTTTGAAAGCAGCCATCATCGACACTTAAATCACAGAAACTTAGAATTTAAAGCATTTTCTGTAAAACCATGTAGAAGGTCCTCAGAACGCATCACTTCCTAATTCTTCCATCACGTTTCGCTACTGTCTTTTCTCGAGGGGACCCGGTCTCTTGTATACACGCGGTGGGCGTGGCACAAGCATCTCTGACAGACTCCACCTCCAGGGACGTCACATGGCCGCTGGAAACGGACCACCAGGGGAACACTGGCAGACACTAGACACCAGGGCTGGTTTCTCCTCTAGAAAGGAGTTGTTTAAGGTTTCCTAAGGCGCCGCTGGATGAGGCTGAAAACATACCATCTTAGACCCTCCTGCCCCACCTCTGCTTCATACTCTGTCTCCATCCAGACAGAAGAGTAAGGGTGTCCTGGCGGGGAACTGAATCGGGGTCTGGGCTTTGGGACCTCAGGCACAGCAGATCGTCTTGAAAATAGAGCCATTAAACAAACTTATCCCCCTGGATGGTAAGACTTGGTGGGCACAGGACAAAGGGCTGAAGAAAGGGGTGGCTGAGAAAAAGTGCCCCTCTGGAGGTGAGTCTCACCCGCCAGCCCTCTTCCCATTCCCCTTCCCTGGGTCCTTCTCCAGGGGGCCACGAATCAGGCTTATGCAGCCAAGACTGGAGGAGGGTCTGCAATAAGAGACCCATGTGAGATAAAGCCCCCCAGGCCCTCGCGCTCAGGGCACTGAGGTGAAGCATCTCGGTCCATCCGTGAGTCCTTCCACAAGCTGTGCTGGATGCCAGGGCCCCCCAGTGCACGGAGTCTCTCTGTAGATTGTGGCTAGGTCACCAAAGGGCAGGAGCTATTCGAGGAAAAAAGCCTCACGTGAAAGTCAGAGACCAAAACCAGCAAGCAGGCAAACGGGGAGAAGGGCTTGCCTGGAGCTCTGTTCACGCTGGGTCCCGCACGTGCGGGGCCGGGCTGGGAATCAGGACATGGGCTGACCATGTCCACCCCATCCACGGGCAGGAGCATCCCCGAGGTGGGCTGATCAGTGTCCCCCCGAGACATGCCCATCTGGAGGCTGTGAGTGGGGCCTTCCTGGGGAAAGGGTCTTGGCCTGGGAGCAGCACCTGCACTGGAGTCCATCCTGACTGAAGCCCCCATACCCCTACAGTGGCCACATGCCCTCCAGGGCACCCCCAGGACTCTTACGGATCAGGAAACCCAGATCCCAAAGAAAGTAGGTTGGGGCTCCAGGTCGAGTCTTTGTAGCCAAACGCACAGACCAGGTGCAGAAGGCGGGCAGCTGGGAGCGCCCCTCCTGGGGCACTGCACGCCCCTGGCTCCTCTCGGCGGCGCCTGAGCTGTGCTGTGTCCATGGCAGATGATCCACGACTCCTTCATTTACAGAGCCCGTGGGGAACAGGAAGAGATGCTATGGAAACCCTGGGAACTGGCGACTAGAGGAGACCCTGAGAGCTCAGCTTTAAAACGTGGTCTCCGCTCCCGCCGCCCCGGAACTGCCAGAGACCTTCCAGCCGCAGTCAGCCTACTGACTGCAGTCAGACGCTGAGCAGGACAGGAGTCCAGGCTCTCCGAGGACCACCCATCCCACTGAAACACGGGTCCAGGGGTCTATCCCGCAGCTGGTGAGAGCTGAGCACGCGTTCCCCAGAGCCGCCATCCTTGGCGCAAGTCCTTGTCCTGAAACCCCATCTTCCATCCTCAGGATGGGCGTGGCCCTGATGACCTTGGCTTCTGACCTAGAAACACGCTCCTATCACACAGTGCTTAATAGTGTCAGCGCTGATTGACTCTGGACACCTCAGACGCCTTCACTTTTCCTGAAAGTGTTTCCTTTTAGCAGTGATAGCATTCCCAAAGCTGTCCTGGGGACTGCCAGCCCATACTTTGTCCCAAGGGCCTGCCCGCTGGAGTCCTGGCCGCCCTCAGATGGAGATGCGGCAGGGCGGCTCTTCGCAGACATTCCCCCATTCTTCCTGGGGCAAATTGCTGCCTCCTCTCAGCTCTGAGCCTCCCCAGAGTCTCCTCACCATGCTGCCAGTAACAACGTCTCTGCATCTTGTCATCCATCTCCCCTTCCAGGCTGGGATCATAGAAAACTAGGAAAACAGGGGTTTCCTGGCAGTAAAGTGATTAAGAGACCATGCTTCCGACTGAGGAGACACAGGTTCGATCCCCGGTCAGGGAACTGAAATCCCACATGCTGCATGGCATGGCCAAAAAACTAAAAAATAAAATTTAAACATTAAAAAGGAAAAACCAAAGCCCCAGCCGTCTCTAACATTTTAAAGATGAGCCCAGCGCCTGGCACACCATAGGCGTTCAATAACGATGGCCTGATCCGTGATTGAATAAATTAACAGGAGCCAGGGCGGAATAAACCACAGGGAAAGATATTCACAGGCTGCACAGCTGGGCAACGGGCGATTTTTCATTGACACTCCAGCTCCGCACGAAATTCAAATTCTCATTAGAGCACAGCCTAAAACACAATCCCCACTTTAACCACGATCCTGAGAAAAGCAGAGATGGGGGGACCTCAATGCGTTCTTCCTATTGACGACAGCCCCGCGAAAAGGAATGAAAGGCTCAGCTTCAAACGCTTTGCTGTGAAAGCCTAAAAGGAAGCAAATTCAGCGTGGTAGCGTGAGGCCCGGGCCCTTTCAGACACACCACGGCCACCGACTTGCCGGGTCTGCGACGCGCCCTGTAACACGCCGCCGTGCCAACCCGCATTCTGAGTCACCCAAGCAGATTTAATGCCCTCACCACAATGCCTCTCTCGGCCTTTTCTTCTGAACGTGGTTAAAGGGAAGATTCCGATCTACCTAGGAAAGGATTTTAATCAGTTTAGTTCCGGAAATAACTATGGAAATTCAGATTTTTCCATTCTACTGCTTCTGAACATTATATTCTAACAAATGGCTGATGAAGCCCCCCTTCTTTTCACCCCCTCTTTTATTCCCCCCCAACCCATCGGGAGAAATGACATGATAGTCAGCCCTTCTGAATCCCACATGGAAAAGGCTGAGTGAATAAGCATATGAAAAGCCAGCAGAAATGAATCTTCGGAAGTTAAGAAAAACACCAACGTTGCCCATCGCTTGTCACGCACCCTACAGATAAACAGCACCCCCCGCGCCCGTGAAGAGCCTTCCTCCCACGGTCAGTCATCTCAGTCCTTGGGAAGCGCAAGCCTGGGAAATCCAGACAAGGCCATATGGACAGTGGCTAGCAGCAGGGAGCGGTGACTGTGCACGCGTGCAGACGCAACACAGGCCTGCAAAGCACAGGGCGCCCCGAGATGCGACATGGAAGCCACTTAGGGCCGCAGAGCGCGGAAGCACTGGGACAGGGGAGGAATCTCGCCCCAAGCTTGGGAATTCTTGGTGTGGCTTCAGAGGTGCTTCAGAGGGGTAAAGCACTGACTCACCCCTTTATCCCGTCACGCAGCCGTGTTTACTGGCACACGCACGCCTCTGACCTCCGCAGGAACCCTTTAACGAAGGTGGGGAAGACGTTCTTTTAAGGGCGAGAAAACCGAGGTGCGTGGAAGGACTGTTTCCCGCGTCACCCAGTTACTGAGACGCAGAATCGAATCTGTCACCTTGCTGTCTTCACGCAGCCCTGACACCCACCGCGCTCTTTCTGGGGCCTTCGAAACTGAATATTGTAATTCTCTTGATTTTGTTTTTATTTCTGCTTTTTTCTAAAAAAAAAAAAAAAAATTGCTTTATTCATCCTACTTTCTTCACAGATTCCTTTAGTTCCGATGTCTTCCTTGCTTTGTAAATTGAATGTTTCATTTTTCTTCCTTCCTGCTTTAAAGGTATTTATAGCTACTGCAAAAAATAAGAAAGATAAAACCTCCGAGGGGCACCTCAAATGTTGACTACAGTTTATTTGCCTGTGCCTTTTTCACAAGTGTCTTTAATGTAAACTAGTAATGAACCAAATTTTTGAAATTAAAATGAGAATTTCGGTCTAAATCCTGTGAAATTAAAGCATCTTCAGGCACCGTGAGACTCTCAGTGCGGGTCCTGCATGAGCACTGAAGGTGCGCCTTGCCCTCCCCTGTCAGCTAATATCCTTCTGCAGAGCTGAGGGGCAAGGAAAGGGGAGCTGGGGGCTCTGGGGACCCCCTAGGATGTACCCCCAGCCCCAGGACCGCCGAGGACCTGCTCCGAACAGATTGTAGGTAGGCAGTGAATAGCAGCCAGCGTTCTCGTGTCTCATGGTTGGCTTATCCGAGACCCAGGTCCCTCCGTCTCAGCTCTGCTGACGCTTGGGGCCAGCAGTTGTTTGCTGGGGGCCGTCAGTCCACTGTAGGATGCCCTGCCCTTTCCCTCGCCTCCTCCCACCAGGTGCCCATAGCGTCCTCACCCCCAGGAGAGACAACCAAAAATGTCTCCAGACCCTGCCCGTGGTTCCCGGGGGACACAAGCGCCGGTTGAGGCAGGTGCCCCGCTCCTTCTGTCTCCGCCCGCGGGCAGGTGTTCGCTCTCATATTTCTCTCCAACGCGTTGTTTCTTGCACAGAAAAATGCAGACTGTACCCAGAGGCTGCGGAAGAGGGGCTCTGGACCCAAGCTCGGTCTCTGTGTGCCCCAGGCAGCCGGCCAGCACTCTGCAGGGTCTGTGGAATTTGACCATCTCAGGAACCCTGTGAAGCAGGAACTCTTATCATCCAACTTTATAACTGAGGAAACTGAGGGTCTCCAAGGTTCCCCAGGACACGAGCACTGAGGGCTCTTTGGGCTTCGTGCTCAGCTGCCCCAACTCTGGCAGGGGCCCCCGTCTTCTAGAAGGCAGACCTCCACGCTGTGGTCCAGCCTTTGGCTAGGCCATCCTAGACATGACCGGGGAAGCCATGTCCATGATGCGTGTGTTAGTTCCCAGATGGTAACGAAACCACATGTATGTGTGTGAGTGAGTGTAAGAGCCGATACCAGGGAAGAAAACCCTTAGCATTTTATAGAAGAATCAAGCCGCCATTAATCACCCAGAAAGCAAAACCTTGCTGCAAATACAAACTGCCTACAATAAATAATTTAATTTCCTATCAAGACTTCCCCACACTAGCATCATTCCACATTAAATGGCCCTGTTATCAGCATTTTAGAGTCCTGGCAGGCACTGCCAAAGGTATACAGGAGCTTTCCTCGGAGGGTCCAAGACCACAGACAAAGGGAAGTGAAGTGTTTTTGAATACCGGGTGGATCGTTTCAAACATTTAGCTACCATTGCTAAGGAGAGATGAGATCTCAGCGGCTCGTATCCATATAGACCTCCTGGAGCTTCATAGTGAAGCCTGGTCCTTCCGGGAGGGAACTCTGGGGACCTTTCTGAGCTAATCCACCATCATCACTGAGCCCATTCAGGGCAGATTCATGTGAGACTCCAGATTCTGCGATGCCAGGCTTAACTTAGACGGAAAGACTCTTGGACCCATGACTGATGGTCAGTGTCCTCACAGGAGGAGCCCAACAAAGGCAGGATTTCCACATTCCTAAAAAACGGGGTCACACTGCTGAGCTGCTCTCTCCTGGGGAGACCCCGAGAAAAGGCCAGCTGTCAGTGATTTGGAATTTCTTGCTACTCAGTCAGAGAATTGAACACCAATGTCCACGAGGCCTCATCCCAGTTTGTGGCGAGGCTGCTGGGAGGACTAAAGTCCATTGTTCCATGGATTGCTTTGTCCCCAAAAGATTTCACATCTGGTGTTTTCAGTGGCATTATTTTTCTTCTTCATTTTCAGGGAAACCAGTAAATAGCTTATACGTTGAACCAAATGAAAAACCTTTATTACTGACAACAGACTGCCACCTGGGTGGCTTGCAATGGTCCTCCTGCCCGCTGCCCTTAGGAATAGAGCGTCAGGTGGAAGGGAGGGGGCAGAAAAGCTTCCCCATCTCCAGCGCCAGGCAGAGCTGTCAAGGATCTGACGGCTGATTTCCTCCCCAGCCCAGACCCTGCCCCACATTGGAGCTCCTGATATCCACGTGGGTCCAAATGCCATCACTCGTTAGACCACCAACAGTTTTATTACCATCTCAGAAGGCTGGCATTTTCAAAGATCTTTCTTTTTTTTCTTTTTATTAAAAGTTTTTATTTTGTATTGGGATATACTGGGATAGAGCCAATTAGGGCTTCCCTGGTGGCTCAGACAGTAAAGAATCTACCTACGATACGGGAGACCTGGGTTCAATCCGGGGTTGGAAAGATCCCTGGAGGCGGGCATGGCAACCCAGTCCAGTATTCTTGCCTGGAGAATCCCATGGACAGAGGAGTCTGGCAGACTAGTTCATGGGGTCGCAAAAAGTCAGGTATGACTGAGCAACTGAGCAGGCACACACACAAGGGGCAGGGCAGAGAAGAGGGTTTCTGGAAGGAGCAGAGAGGGCTTAGTCACCGGCACATCCCGCAGATGGAGCCTGCGACACTGTGTGCTGAGCTCTACAGGGAGACAGGGCATCCACACGATGGGTCTAGATTCAGCTCCTCCTCTCTCCCTCCACACCTCCATGCAGGAGGAAGTGGCTGGTGATTTTCACTGGCTTCGAGGTGGGAATGCAGAAAAGAGCAGGCTGCAGCCTACCTAGCACCCAAGTACACTGTGGTCCAGCGTGGTGTGGAATGGCAGAGAGAGACCCCTGAACAGGGCTGTCAGAGGAGCCCTGACTGAGAACCAGAGGGCATCTCAGCAGATGCCAGTGGGGATGGGGGCGGGGCGCCTCTGAATGGCAGAGGTGGGGCCTCAACATTGAATTATTTTTGTTTGCCTATTACAGAACTGTTTTTCCACTACTCAAGTATGGATGTGACAGCTGGACCACAAAGAAGGCTGAACGCTGAAGCTTTTGAAGCTTGAAACTAATGCTTTTAAACCGGGGTGTTGAAGACTCTTAGAGTCCCTTGGACTGCAAGGAAATCAAACCAGTCAATCCTAAAGGAAATCAGTCCTGACTATTCATTGGAAGGACTGATGCAGAAGCTGAAGCTCCAATCTTTGGCCACCTGATGCGAAGAGCCGACTCATTGGAAAAGACTCCAATGCTGGGAAAGACTGAGGGCAGGAGGAGAAGGTGATGACAGAGGACGAGATGGTTGGATGGCATCACTGGCTCGATGGACATGAGTTTGAGCAAGCTCTGGGAGATAGGGACGACAGGGAAGCCTGGCGTGCTGAAGTCCATGGGGTTGCAGACTTGGACACCACTGAGAGATTGAACAACAAATTACAGAGCTGAATTTGGGGGTGCAATCCATACCCCACTTTGCACTTAAGTATGTTTCTGTCTGAACTCAGGCCACTAGATAGCAAACTTGCAGTCCTTTTCTATCATCAAGAATGTATATTTGGGTCATATTCTGTGCTTTCACTTTGCCTCCTTCCATCCCTTCTCCCTGATCTTGGTGTCTTCACCTATGGTTACATCATTATCCACCTATTCCATTACCATCTGACCTGAATCCTATTTGCAACAAGGCAAGGGCTTCCCTGATGGCGGCTCAGCGGTAAAGAATCTGCCTGATAATGCAGGAGACCCAGGTTTGATCCCTGGGTTGGGAAGGTTCCCCTGGAGAAGGAAATGGCAAACCCTTCCAGTATTCTCACCTGCTGCTGCTGCTGCTAAGTCACTTCCTCTGTGTGACCCCAGAGACGGCAGCCCACCAGGCTCCCCCGTCCCTCGGATACTCCAGGCAAGAACACTGAATGGGTTGCTATTTCCTTCTCCAATGCCTAGAGAATCCCATAGACAGAGGGGCCTGGCGGACTAGTCTGTGGGGTTGCAGAGAGCCGGATACGACTTAGGGACTAAACCACCACAAGGCGCACGTGGACCTGAGAACTTATATGCGTATCAAGCAGATGTTTAAAATAATATGTAAGCTGGGTTTCACAACTCAGCCCTAAGCCCTCTGAGAAGGGAGAGCCCTCCTGCAGTAGGTTGGAAGCAGGGCCCGGGGGGCTGTCTGCTGTGGAAGCCGCGAGCCCAGGGTATTTTCCTATAGTGGGGGCAGCTCCCAGGTTCCCAGGTGGGCCTAAAGTCCCAGTCCGGGTCCACCTTTGTGTTGGCAAAGCTCTCTCTGTGCATCAGTCCCATCAGAGCGGGGGCGGTGGGGGGCCTCATTGGGAAGCCACGCCCTCCTCTGGGTTCCTGCCCAGACACACCCCCCAAGCCCGCGCCGCTCCTGTGGCCGGGGTGACGGTGGGGGCTTCCTGAGGGAGCTCTTCCTGACTACTAGCAAGGTGGGCTAATTCGGTGGCAGCCCAGGCCAGGATTGTACCTATTGCACAGCCTGAAGAACAGGCTCATGGATGGATTATCTTTTAAATGAAGAGTCTGTCTTGACCAGAGAAAAAGAAAGGACTTAAACTGCAGAGCCTCAGCAGGGAAGGTTCAAGGCCTGGCGGATACGACGGCGAGTTCCAGGCCCTAAACCCTTTTGGGCAGACAGCGAACCGGGAGTTTCTTTACCAATTTTGCATTGACAGGTGCACCTACCAGCCAGCTCCCCTCCCTTACACACAGGCAGAAATTAAAAATATTAAACCACAACACTCGCACTCAGACGTGTCTCCTTTCATATCATTTCATCCACGTTAACCTCCTGGGTTTTGCTTTTCTGGCAGTATTCCTTTCTTTAAACATATTTACTAGGTTGATCACCTATGTTGTAAATATTTGTATATTATCATCAAACATGCCGCCTGAATGCCAAACAGGCTTTGAAAACAGATCCGAACACCTTTTTAGGAAAAAAAAAAACTTTATTAAAAAAAAATAACTTACAAATGGAAAGAACTCTCTGGAATACAAGGGTTTGTTTTGTGTGCCGTGTTACAGACTGGGATAGTGTCACTGCATTTATTTTTAATGTCACTTTACAATAATATTAATGTCACAAACTGCATTATAGAGCAGTTTTCGTTCCGTATCCCAGACCGGCCCAAAGCACCACACAGATATAAAACTATTGTAAATAAAACATTTCAGCCAAGACTGGCATATATATTTATTTTTATATATATATATATATTTCTCCCTGATCTTGGTGTCTTCACCTATGGTTACATCATTATCCACCTATTCCATTACCATCTGACCTGAATCCTATTTGCAACAAGGCAAGGGCTTCCCTGATGGCGGCTCAGCGGTAAAGAATCTGCCTGATAATGCAGGAGACCCAGGTTTGATCCCTGGGTTGGGAAGGTTCCCCTGGAGAAGGAAATGGCAAACCCTTCCAGTATTCTCACCTGCTGCTGCTGCTGCTAAGTCACTTCCTCTGTGTGACCCCAGAGACGGCAGCCCACCAGGCTCCCCCGTCCCTCGGATACTCCAGGCAAGAACACTGAATGGGTTGCTATTTCCTTCTCCAATGCCTAGAGAATCCCATAGACAGAGGGGCCTGGCGGACTAGTCTGTGGGGTTGCAGAGAGCCGGATACGACTTAGGGACTAAACCACCACAAGGCGCACGTGGACCTGAGAACTTATATGCGTATCAAGCAGATGTTTAAAATAATATGTAAGCTGGGTTTCACAACTCAGCCCTAAGCCCTCTGAGAAGGGAGAGCCCTCCTGCAGTAGGTTGGAAGCAGGGCCCGGGGGGCTGTCTGCTGTGGAAGCCGCGAGCCCAGGGTATTTTCCTTTAGTGGGGGCAGCTCCCAGGTTCCCAGGTGGGCCTAAAGTCCCAGTCCGGGTCCACCTTTGTGTTGGCAAAGCTCTCTCTGTGCATCAGTCCCATCAGAGCGGGGGCGGTGGGGGGCCTCATTGGGAAGCCACGCCCTCCTCTGGGTTCCTGCCCAGACACACCCCCCAAGCCCGCGCCGCTCCTGTGGCCGGGGTGGACGGTGGGGGCTTCCTGAGGGAGCTCTTCCTGGCTACTAGCAAGGTGGGCTAATTCGGTGGCAGCCCAGGCCAGGATTGTACCTATTGCACGGCCTGAAGAACAGGCTCATGGATGGATTATCTTTTAAATGAAGAGTCTGTCTTGACCAGAGAAAAAGAAAGGACTTAAACTGCAGAGCCTCAGCAGGGAAGGTTCAAGGCCTGGCGGATACGACGGTGAGTTCCAGGCCCTAAACCCTTTTGGGCAGACAGCGAACCGGGAGTTTCTTTACCAATTTTGCATTGACAGGTGCACCTACCAGCCAGCTCCCCTCCCTTACACACAGGCAGAAATTAAAAATATTAAACCACAACACTCGCACTCAGACGTGTCTCCTTTCATATCATTTCATCCACGTTAACCTCCTGGGTTTTGCTTTTCTGGCAGTATTCCTTTCTTTAAACATATTTACTAGGTTGATCACCTATGTTGTAAATATTTGTATATTATCATCAAACATGCCGCCTGAATGCCAAACAGGCTTTGAAAACAGATCCGAACACCTTTTTAGGAAAAAAAAAAACTTTATTAAAAAAAAATAACTTACAAATGGAAAGAACTCTCTGGAATACAAGGGTTTGTTTTGTGTGCCGTGTTACAGACTGGGATAGTGTCACTGCATTTATTTTTAATGTCACTTTACAATAATATTAATGTCACAAACTGCATTATAGAGCAGTTTTCGTTCCGTATCCCAGACCGGCCCAAAGCACCACACAGATATAAAACTATTGTAAATAAAACATTTCAGCCAAGACTGGCATATATATTTATTTTTATATATATATATATATTTATATAGCGAGAGGCTTTCAAAACAGCTAACAATTAATGTCATCCTTAGTCAAAACGGAAGTCAAGCTAACCTCAGAACTACGACACTGAGTACATGTCAGCATGGATCCTCCCATACGATATTTAAAATATAAACTTTCAAATACATTGAGAAGGTACATCGAGAGTGAGAAAAATAGTCTTAAGATTTAAATACAAATCCCCATTATAAAACCTTTAGGCAGCACAGAAAAGTCCTATGTTACAGAAGTGCAGGCAAGCCTGTCCCGAAGCCGGTGTGACGAGCGGCGGGGGCTTGTCACGAGGGCCCCACTGGGCCGAGAGTGAGAAAGGACCCATAGGGACGCAGGCTGGCCCTCTCCACGCCAGCGAGGGGCACCAAGCCCGAAGCCACTCGGCTTTCCTCCGGAAAACCAGGCGGCCCGGCAGGTCCCCCCGGGGGAGCCTCGCGCACAGGTCCAGAGGCTGTGCGGGAAGCCATCACTTGGCGTTCTGCTCCAGAGCGGAGTACTCCGTCTCCGACACGCGGGAGGCGTCGATGAGCTTGGTGAGGCCCGTTTTGGCCGAGTACTTGAAGATGAAGGCCTTCATCAGCTCGTACCGGTAGTTGCGGTTGATGAAGCTGTAGAGCACGGGGTTGACACAGCAGTGCACCAGCGACAGGCACTGCGTGACATGCAGCGCCGTGAAGAGGAAGGCCTCCAGCTGGCAGGTGAAGGGGATGTAGTGCAGGATGGAGAAGATGTCGAGCAGCACCACCAGGTGGTAGGGCAGCCAGCACACCAGGAAGACCACCACATAGGAGAGGATGATCTTCCGGCTGCTCTGCTTCTCCTGGTCGCTGGAGGAGGCGATGGCGCGGGCCAGCAGGAAGTAGAAGACAGCGATGATGGAGAAAGGAATGGCGAAGCCCAGCACCACGGAGACCAGCTCCATGCTGATGAGCCACTCCTTGACGCTGTGCTCGGGGTAGAAGGCCCGGCAGTAGGTCTCGTTGTTGGAGGCGGACGTCACGGTCTTCAGGTAGTAGGTGTCGGGCAGGGAGACGCCGAAGGCCAGCAGCCACACCAGGACGCACACGGCACGGCGCACCAGCCTCTTCTTGCGGCCGGAGGTGCTGGCGAAGTAGGCGACGGACAGGTAGCGGTCCACGCTCATGCAGGTGAGGAAGAAGATGCTGCCGAAGAGGTTGATGGAGAAGATGAGGTGGGTGACCTTACACGTGAGCTCGCCCATGGGCCACTGGTTATGCTGCACGAGGCTGACCACCCAGACGGGGATGGTGACCACCACCCACAGGTCGGCGATGGCCAGGTTCAAGATGTAGCAGTGCGTGTCGTAGCCCGTGGTCTTGGCCTGGATGTTCACCCAGACCACCACGGAGTTGGCGATCATGCCGATCACGAAGATGAAGATGTAGACGAAGGACAGCGTGTACAGCAGGACGCTCTTGTTGGGTATGTGGCCGCACTGCAGGGTGTCCACCGCGATGCAGTCGCTGCCGTTGCAGGGCCAGCTGATGTCGGAGAAGTTCCCCGGCTCCGAGTAGTCCAAGAGATGCAGATCCATGGTGTAGAGGGCAGCAGTCCACCGGCCTGCACGCAAAAGCAAATACAGTTTTAAAAGATGCAAGAGAAGAATGGATCCCTTAGCAAACACTCCAGGCCTGTAAAGCTCTTTCCCAGCACCCCGTCTGCTCAGCGGTTTCATGGTAGCTCCCAAGTAACTTTGCAAAGAAAGGAGAGAACAAAACTGACCGCGACAGAATCTGCAAAACAAAACACACCCACGTTCTAAAACCATGTGAATCCAACTCTCGCAAAGAGTGAAAGTGTTCGCTTCCTCTGTCTTTGCAGGACTGTGTTCTCAAGAGGTCACCAGACTGGGCTGTGCCCCGGATATGAAACTGACACATTCAGGGGGCTCAGAGGGCCGTCGGGCAGCTGAGCCTCAGCCCGGAGGTGCCTGTGGCCAGCTCGCTTTCCCCTGCAGACAGCAGAGGCATTTCACCCACGTACCCAAGAGCAGGGGGTGGATCTGTTCCCTGCACTGGTGAGTAACAAGTGTCCTGCTCGGCCGTGTCGGGCTGCCTGTGGTTTGCAGACCCCTGGAGGTGTGGACAGTGTGTGGCCCACCCCGCAGTTTCACTGCGCCCCTATCCACAGCCTCCAACTTGGCCATGTGATTCGCAACTCCGAGCCACCAACCGGCCATCTCCAAATGTGGCCATTGCCTGGTTTTCCATCTTTTATTTGGCCAACTGCTTTGAGAGCAACTTGTACCAAGACCCAAAGCTGGGTCTTGGAGGGGCTGGCTTCTCCTAATGGTCTTCCCTGATGATCTGGCGTGAGGTCAGCACTCTCGACTGGCACCATCTCAACACCCAGAAGAATCCAGGCCTGAGCCGTTACTGTGCCTGGGGATGACAGCCCACGAACACCAGCTCCAAGAGCTGCCCGGGACTGTCTTCTCCTGCTGACCCGCCCACCTGAAGGCTCTGAAGTCCCCCCACCACCACCCTGGGTGGACAGCCTCACTGTGTCCCCACAGGAAGGGGCTGTAAAATGAAACCACTCGGCCCAAGGGTGCCCTGCTGGGCGTCACCTTCTAGAGTAGGGACTCTGTTCCTCCTCCTCTCTTGTCACAGGTAAGGACTGACTGCAGGCCAAGCTTATTTGCCAAGTTCGTCTAAACTGGACTCCAGGCCACACACGAGAGGTCCCGGAGGATGGGGAAGGATGGTCCCTGAGTCGGGGCCTAGCGGCCGGGCTAACGGTCCACAGGGACCCAGCGGGGAGGGCACCCCTCTGGTGACCAGACCATCCTGGGCTGGGATTCGGGCTCCTCCCTCATTAGTGCTTCCTGCGAGTCTAGCTAACCCGTCATCTGCCACTGCTTTCTCAGCGCACCAGCCCCCGTCTCCCAGAGCTACCTAAGAACTCAAGGGCTGAGGACAGAATCTAACAGACAGAAGCTCACAACTGCATCCTCCCCCTCTCTTGACCTATCAAAAAGCACAGACTCGCTCACTTCTTGCTCCACATTCAAAACTGACCAAGTGGCTAAGTGGTCAATGTCCCGCCCCGGGAGCAGGGAGAGGCAGGAGCTGCCCGCAGACAGCGAGCTGATGCCTTTACCTCCAGGGGAAACGAGCAGACGCCCCAGAAGTGAGGCCATCCACCTGCTGCCACCCAGGGCGACCTCAGCCTCCAGACTCACAGCTGATGGCCTGCCCTAGGACCACAGGTATGGAGATGGCCCTCAGCTGCTGTCTGTTCGCCTCTGTGAGCGGCAAATGGCCGCTGGTTCCCTTCCAGGTGACCTGACCGGGCCTCAGCGTCCCCTGCTGCTGCTGGACACAGCTGGACCTCCGAGGAGGAGGTGGTGGAGCCACAGGGCCGGAGGCCAGGAAAGCTGGTGGTCCTCAGAGCCTCCCCCCAACACCAGGAGGACACTCAGGCCCTGGGACCACCGACTTGTTGCAAAACACAACCAGAGGGCACGCATGGAAAATCAGCAAGGTCAAGTTGAAGTGAAATGAAGTGAAGGTCGCTCAGTCGTGTCTGACTCTTTGCAACCCCATGGACTACACAGTCCAGGGGATTCTCCAGGCCAGGATACTGGAGTGGGTGGCCTTTCCCTTCTCCAGGGGATCTTCCCAACCCAGGGATCGAACCGAGGTCTCCCATATTGCAGGTGGATTCTTTGCCAGCTGAGTCACCAGCGAAGCCGAAGGTCAAGTTAGGACAAATAAACTCATCCTCCTAAGAGACTGTGGAAGACGCAGGTGGAGGACCCCGAGCGGACACGGACGCAGAGCACACGCCGGTGAGAGGCCTGGACTGGCCTCGGGGTGGGCAGCCACCTCCAGACCCTGCCTTCAAGGTCTTCCTGATCCTCCCACCACCCTGGGCCGCTAAGCAGCCAGGAACTGATGGTGCCCACTGCACCCCGACTTCAGGAGAGCGAGAGGGGAGCACTTGGGCTTGGCTCTCCTGCGTGGCTCTAAGGTGTGACCCCCTTTCTTCCCATCTCCTTAAAATGAAACACATCCACAGCTGAGCGTCGTTTCCGATTTGGCCCAGCCACCTCATTCTTTCTGGAGCTGTTAGTAATTGCGCTCTGCTCTTTCGGGAGAAGCATAGACACCTCCCAGCCTGGGGGGGCTTCCGACCTTCTGGTGTCATATTTTCTTGTCTTTTCATACTGTTCATGGGGTTCTCACAGCAAGAATACTGGAGCAGTCTGCCCTTCCCTTCTCCAGTGGACCACGTTTTGCCAGAACTCTTCATTGTGACCCGTCCATCTCGGGTGATGGACTCGCGGCTCATAGCTTCACTGAGTGACACAGGCCCTTCACCACGACCAGGCTGTGATCCATGAAACACGCTTGCAGCAGGGCGTGGGGCTTCCCTAAGGCCTCGCAGTAACGGTGGCGCTAGGGGTAAGGAGCCTTCTGCCAGCGCAGGAGACGGAAGAGACATGGGCTCAGTCCCCGGGTCGGGAAGATCCCCTGGAGGAGGAAATGGCAACCCAACTCCAGGATTCTTGCCTGGAGAATCCCACAGACAGAGGAGTCTGGCGGGCTGCAGCCCGTGGGGTTGCAGAGTCGGCGCAACTGAGTGACTAACACTTTCACTTCAGCTTATAAAGCACTTTCAGCCCATGACCTCATCTGACCCAGGTCCCTGCAGAGTTCAGCCGGAGGACGAGCCGCTGCCCCACAGAGGCGGGCAGAGCGGGGATGGGCCCTGGCTGGGGGTCCTTTCCTCTGCCTGCCTTGGCACAGCCCTACCAGGCCGCCACAGACACAGCCAGAATCCCTGGGGTCTGCGCCGTGCACGGAGGCTCGAGAAAAAGGAAGCCTGACCGAGATGCTACACCCCTACCTCCGTCTTCCCCGCAAGGAGTCATCCCGATCACTGGACACGCCGTGCCCCCCGGCACCCAGGTGGAGGGGCACGGCTCAGTGTGGACAGAGGGACTCACGGGTGCAGGAGGCCTACAGGAATCACCAGGAGTCTGTGTCCCTCCAGGGCCCACGTCCCCTGCACAGCAGACCATCCACACTCACGCCTCTAAGCCTGGGCCCGCCCTTGGTGTCCCCTGGGTCACAGTCAAGGTAGGGAAGGGCTCAGGGACCCCATCGGGTCCTTAGGTTTCTGGTCTCTGGACAATGAAAACCCAACTTAATGATCACTCGTCCTCTGGGACCAGAAGGTGACTTAAGAGTCGGTCCACCGCCCACCCCACCCCCGCCACCCGCAGTCGTCCTGATTCCTCTTGGGCAGTGTGGGGAATCTTCCAGGAGGGGCTGGGAGGGCAGCAGAGGCTTGGTGGGGGGCGCGCCATGCTGGAGCTTGAAAGCAAGCTGGCCCACCGACCATCCACCACCAATCACTGACCAGCCACCAGCCCAGGAGATGAGCCAGAGGCCTACGCCGTGCCCACCGGCCTTCTTCCAGGGAGCCCACCGGCCCCTCCCCTCACAGGGCAGAGGCTCCAGGGGTCCAGAGAAGGAAGGGAGGCCACGAGAGAGGAGCTGTGCACACAAGGAGTGCAGCAATCCAGCTCCCCGCAGATGTAAACGGGAAGCCAAAGAGGGGGGAAAATGCCACAGGAGAGCGCAGCCCACGTCACCTGTCATTTTTCACCTGTTCTGTTTTGGAAACAAACGAGGGCTCTTTCCAGAAAAAGAGAATAGTATCATATAAAGACCTCTGCCAGGTCACGTGGAATAGAATCAGTGGGCCTCTGAGCGTGTGTTCAGGAGGCCCGAGGCTAACCATGGGTGGTCCCCGCGCCTAAGACAACAAACTTCCTAAGTCACTGTCTTAGATTTTAACAGGTGATGCTCTCAAGACCCTGACCTGAATAAACATGTAATCCAGCAACTGCAAAACTTCTACCCAGGCCCCTGGCTCCCCAGTTCAGTTCAGTTCAGTCACTCAGTCGTGTCTGACTCTTTGTGACCCCATGAATCGCAGCACGCCAGGCCTCCCTGTCCATCACCATCACTCAGACTCACGTCCATCGAGTCAGTGATCCCATCCAGCCATCTCATCCTCTGTCGTCCCCTTCTCCTCCTGCCCCCAACCCCTCCCAGCATCAGAGTCTTTTCCAATGAGTCAACTCTTCGCATGAGGTGGCCAATGTACTGGAGTTTCAGCTTTAGCATCATTCCTTCCAAAGAAATCCCAGGGCTGATCTCCTTCAGAATGGACTGGCTGGATTTCCTTGCAGGAATGCGTCCCAGCAATTCCCTGAGGCCACTCAAACCCCCGAGACCCTTCATCAGAGTCTCCACTTGCCCCCAGGAAAAGCGAGGGGCCATCCCATGCAACTAGAGGGCTCACTGCCTATGCCAACTGGGAAGCATGGGCCGTGATCCTCGTATACATGGTGACATCTCCAGGCCATGTGGCCGGTCTGCGATGGCAGGAAGGGCAGTGGTGAGGCTGAAGATCCCAGGGCCTGAAGCTGACTCCCAAGTCCATGTGGACCAGACCCCCTCTGCTGCAATAAGTCAGCAGTTCCGTTCCCATCAGCTTGGGCCAGAGCTCAGGCGGGACCTCTGGGTGACAGTCACACCTGCCCACCAGCTGCGTCCCTGGGGGTCAGAGCCCCCACCAGCGAGGGCAGGAGAATGAGAGATGATTTCTGACACAGGTTAATAACATCTGCATAAAGATTCTTCATGGAAGGAAAGCAACAGGGCTTGGGATAAAAGAATCTTTCAGGTCTTTGATCTCACAAGTTCACACATTGTCTTCTCAAAATAAAAATTCCCAAGATGCAAGGATGTTTATTGAAGCACTATTTATATATCAGCAAAAAACTGGTGACAACATAAATGTCGATCCATAAAGGACCACGAACCACTGTCTGGAATATAATACAGCTGTACAAAGAAAGAGGGGTTGCTTTTATGAACATGGAAAGTTACACATATATACATGCCCCCAAAAACAAGAATTATGAGCATTTTTACAGGCACATGTATGTGCACAAGGGGCTTCCAGGTGGCACTAGTGGTAAAGAACCTGCCTGCCAAGGCAGGAGACGCACAAGACGCGGGTTCAGTCCCTAAGATGGGAAGATCCCTGGAGGAGGGCACGGCCACCCGCCCCAGTCTTCTTGCCTGGAGAACCCCATGGACACAGGGGCCTGGCAGGCTATGTACGGTCCACGGGGTCACAAAGAGTCGGACACGACTGAAGTCACTGGGCACACACCCATTTGTGTGTAAAAGCATGGGGAAAGATCTGCAGTGAGTATAAAACTGGGCTGGAAGTGCGGGATGAGAGGACAAAGGCGGGATCGCAGCTTTCACCCTACACACTTCTGTGTGATCTGAAACTTGGCATCAGGAGTTATGGAAATTTTACTAGAGGGACGAATGTCCCACAGAACAATGGCGGTTCATGGTCCATTTTTTCTAGACCAGAGGGACCCCGCTGAAAACAAAGCAGTAATCAGCATCACTTTTTTTTTGTTCCCTTTTTTCCCAATGGATACTGGTTTCTCTCACTGAGCTCCCTCTATAGGGATCACTTCCTGTAGATTCTGGGTCCAACATCTGCACCCAGGAAGCATCACACTTCCTCTTCAGGAAGTAGATTTTCCTACGGCCCTGCAGGATGGAGAACCAGCGTCTGTCCACCTTGTCACCCCACCCCCCCAACCCCACACTGGCATCTGTAAGAGACTCATCTACCACTCACGTCCCCATTTGCTGGAAGGGAGATGTCCCCTCGTCTCTCGGGCTTATTATTCATCAATCAAGGTTCCTTGGCGACCACAGCGCAGCTCCAAGCGGCCTGACACATTCAGCTGCCCCCAGTGGTCTCCCTGCGCTCACCTGGCAAGCTGAGGGCAAAGCCAGAATGAGCCATCTCCAAGTTCAGGGTCTCCACGGGCTGGTGCTTTGGCCTGCAAGGAACATGTCCTTCCACTGGACCACAGTCGCTCCCTGCAGGACACAGACGGCCCCACGTTCAGGTACCCAGCCGGAGCTCCCCAACAGCGCCTTCAGCACGGGTGCCATTTCCAGCCACAGACCGGGAGCGCCCTCCCCGGCCAGCCGGGCAGGCGCTCCTCTCCCCATTTACCAAGCCTCTAGTACCCCCACCTTCTCCCAGCCAGGCCTATACCTCTACTCTGTGTCACTGGCTGTTCCCTTGTCTCCCCTCCTTCCTCCTTAAGCCCCCACCCCCACGATGTCTTACTGCCTGTGTACAGGGCAGCCAGCAATGGCGCCTGGACAAAGCACGTGTTCCATGAATTCATCATCAATGAATCAACAGTGAATCAAGCTCCCAAGACCAGAAATGTGAGATTATCAAGGGAAACAGGAGCCCCGAGGGGACTATTCCGGAGCCCTCCCTTGAGCTAAGTCTCACCTGTTTCTATGCCCCCCAATGTTTATGAAGCCCCTTCTGTGAGAGGCACTGCTCTGGGGCAGTAACAGACCAAAATCATCACTGCACACCCACCCCCGGGAGCCTGCCAGCTAACCGAGAGGGTCGGGAAAGCAGGAAGGCAGTGTGGACGCCGCTGGAGCGTGGAGAGGGACTTCCCTCCAGTGGCAGATGGGGACCCCCCAGAGGAAAGTGGGTGTTGGGGTGGCCAGTGATGTGCTACCGGAGGGTCACCAAACCTGGCTGACCTGTCCATGCGGGAGCCACCACGGTCTTGAGCAAGGGCCTGGCTTTGGGGCAGAAAAGGCTTTTGAGGGAGGAGGCAGCAGGCCTGCAGGGGAAGCCGGGTGCTTGTCAAGCCCGGGTGCAGTGCAGAGAAGGTGACGTGGGCCGCGCCACCCAGGGCACCGACTTGGACGCTGAGGGGATCCTGGGCTCTCCAGGACCTGTGCCCACAGGCGACCTTCTTCACTGGCTTTTCTGCAATTGGGGCTCAACTCATGTTCTCCCAGGGTGGAATTTCACGAAGCAGCTCAGTGTTGTCTCAACACGATCACCCAGCCTGGCTAATCTCGCCGCTGGGCACCTGGAGACTGAGGCCAGACAGGCAGCGGGACCAGAAACTCAGGGGTGTGGCTGAAACCAACTCTGTTCACCCTCCCTACTCCCCAGGCACTCTCCAGGGGGACGCAGAAGCAGGTCTCCTGCGAAAGCCCAGCCCTTTCCACTCCAGGAGCGCAATTTATATACAGAAGACCTGCACCATTCCTTTCTTTTTTCTAATTAATTAACTTATTTTAACTGGAGGTTAGTCACAATATTGTGGTGTTTTTGCCAAACATTGACAGGAATCAGCCACGGGTATACATGTGTCCCCCCATCCCCCTCCCCACCCCATCCCTCTGGGTTGTCCCAGAGCACCAGTTCTAAAAGTCCTTAGGAAACTGCACAGCTCTGGGGTTTGTTTCATTTCTTATCAATCCTGCATTAAATCTATGGGGATGTCCAGGAAAGTTTCGGCCCAGGCTTGAGAGGTCACGTGCTAGGACTGAGAGCAGAATGGGGGCAAGGGGGCAGTCTGTCTCCCCCCACCCCATGTCAGACAAACAGAACAATGCCATCCTGCCTGCTGTTATTTTTCACAAGTAAAGCACTGCTCTGAGTCGTTTGAGAGAGAGAGAAAAATCCAAACCCTAATCCAGATAGAGGCCATCTATTTCCAGAGTCCTCAGACACACTTTGCATTGATACACGGGGAGAACTGGGGGAAAGAGAATGAACCCCACATCCAGAAACCTGATCTGTCCTATTGTGCTCAGCGGCCTGACTGGGAAGCGGCATAGGACCCAGGAGGGCAGACCCAGAGGTTCCCACGGCACAAAGGCTGCCGTCTGGGCTGGCGGGTGTAACCAGAGCCCTAATTCCCACCCAGCTTAGAAGCAGGACGAACGGTGGGGGGTCAGCCAGCCTAGGACAACCCCAAACCCTGGGCTACACACAGTGGGATTCCCATCTTACACTTAAAACTAGGAGAAGACGTGACAGAGGTTTCCTGGACCTTAAGAGAGCTGGGAGGTGTTAGCCATCTGGCTGGCCCTGCCCCCTTGATCTGTCCCCTGCCCGTGGGCACCACCTGAGGGGGTCTCAGCCCCTCCACCTCGTAACAAAAAAGCAGAGTCAGTTTCCAAATCTGCTTAGGGCACCACAAAATTTTCACTATGAAAATACGCAACTCTCTCATCACTTGAAGAACCAAGCAACGGCGTTTGTTTTTTTCCAATTCTAAGCTGAGTCGATTCTTGTGTAACCAAAGGATCAAAAGATTCCAGCAGCAAACCATTAAGTATTCAAAATCAGAGAACTGCTCCCTTTTTTCTCATTCTTTCCTTTTTTTCTGCTTGCTTTCACTTTAAGAAAATATATGTCTCCCAGAGCTATAATTTCCTGAACTTTAAAAACACTTGACATGACACACAAATTTCCACCTACACACACGCAATTTGTCTGGAAGCCCTTCTAAAACTATTTCTGTTCCTGAATAAAAACCAAGTTCCGCGGTTGCCTGGATGAAAAATACAAATACTTTCTAGCCCGGAATTCCACTCGTGTTCTGCAGAATCACTGAGAACATCTCAAGTCCTAAAACCTTTAAGGTTTTTTCCTTCTCCTGGTTACCCTTAGGGTTCATAGAATGACCCTCTTTCAGTCTCAGGTTTGAGTAACCAATTTCCCTGGTGTCTCCTGGAAAACACGAGCCTCTCTCTTTGCCTGGAGTGATCAGACAAAAAGCCACTGTTCCTGATTAAGTAGGTTTTTTTTTTTTTGTTTTGGGTTTTGTTTTTTTTTTTTCATCCAGAAAGACTATACTTTGCCTGTTCTGGACCTGATTAGAAACCATAATACCTTCTCCAGTCTCTCAAGACTGGCTGCTAATATGGGATAACCTCGAAGCCCTGACTCAGTTAAGCATCTGCAGGCTGCCTACACTGTACCTTCCAGAACTTTTAAAAAATGACAACTGCAATGCACACCCCTTTAAAAAATCAGATGAGCAGCAAAACACAGCAGCAAGTCTCAATTTTCTTTTGCTTTTCCACCCAAATCCCGTGCAACCCTCCTCCCCTACCCTCATCTCCAGGAGCTTAGGGCACGGAGCTCCACAGTTGGTGCCCACTGGAGTGTTTATGGCAGAGACTGGGGAAAAAGAGCAAATTGTTTCCAAGCTAGAGCTCCCCATGTGCAACTCTGCTTTAGAAAAGGGCTCTGCATCTGGGCAAGCTCAAGGGCTGATGAAAGAAGGGCAAGCAGTTTATCCATTTAAAATCTATGGAAAGTGAAGCGCAGACACCAGCCGCCTCCACTTGCCTTTCTAGGAGAGCCTATTTGATCTCCGCATTTCCCTGGAATAAATAAAGCGACACAAAGGCAGCATCTGCCCGTTTAAAGAGAAAAGAAAAAGTTACCACATTGAGACTCTGCAGAATGAATGTTTCAAGAGATGTCAGGGCATCAAATACCTTCAAAGGGCTGTAAACCATTTGGGGAGGGGGGGCTCTTGAACGTCTGGAAAACGTAATGATCCTGGTGTGAGCAAATGAATTGAGAGAAAGAAAGAAAGACAGAGAAAGAAAAAGGGAGACAGGCAGTCTGACTTTTACAGCTTCTCATTCTCCCTGGAACTTCCAAGTCTTGGCTAACCACCCAAGCCTGACCTCACCACAGTTTTGAGTCACTCCTCAGATCTTTATACAGGCGAACAAAATCGAACAAAATTCATGTTTTTTACTTCAAGAGTACAATCACAGTGCAAAATCCTAGACTTGTGTGTGTGGCTTTTTCTTTTTTTTATTTCCAACTGAAGTCAGATTTAACACCTTCTGAGCGAACAGCAAATAGTCAGATTAAGAAGGATGCAGTGGAGAGACAAGAGGGCCGGGCTGTATTTAACACGCACTCTTATAGCTTCCGGATTTACCGGCTCTGGTAATCCTCCAGAGCAGTGAATTCAGACCCATTCTGGATCCACAAAGACTCTCAGCCCAGTTTTCTTCTCCGCTGGAGGACGCCTCTTCATAACGGGCACATCTTTCTGGAATTACACGTTTAGTGCCGGTTATGTTTCCCCAGTGTAGAGGGAGAAGAGAAACCAGGCAGGCAGCGGTGCCAAGCTGACCCCTATGCCAACTTTGAGCAAGCGGGATGGAGTCTGCGTGCAGGTGAACCTCAGACTCCTCAGTCCAACAGACACACACAGAGAGCGCCTTCCAATTCAGAAAACAGCCCTTGTTGACTTTCTGCAGCCCACGGGAAGCCCCGAGTTAGCAGCCGCACTTCGCAAGGCAGCACGCCGCCTGGGCTTTCGGAAACCAGACCTGCGGACTCGCCAGCACCCATCAGAGCTTGTTAGAAAGAAGAGCTCTGGAAAAAGACCACTGCGCTTAAGAGCAGACCCCTGCCCGCCGTCCGCACGCCCTGCGGACCCAGCAGCGTTTCCTTACCTGGCGGCTGGGCTCCTCCGGCTCTGGGCTTGCCTTCTGGGTTCCGGCGCTCGGTGCCTTAGGGCTGAGCAGTTCGCAGAAGTGTGAGCTTTCTGGGGCTTCAGACTCGCGTTATATACACTGCGGGCGGGCGGCCTCTAGATGGCAGCTTTGTAACCGGCATCTGCTGCTTCCTTTCCCGGGCCCCTTCCCCCTCCATCCCTCCGCCCTGGCCACCCACCCTCCGTGCGCGCGCGCGCGCGCGCTCACACACATGTTTGCATGCACGCACACACTTGCACGCGCGCGCGCATCCTCACCCCTCTTGTAATCTGTGGTTTCCGGCCAAGCTCGCGCACACAAACATACTCTGGGGAAATCCCAGCCTGCCTTCATTTGCAGAGTCTAATGAAGCTACAAGGTCCAGACCCTAGGTGGAGGGGGGAGATGCGTCAGCAGAAGAAGCACCGGCAAAGAAACCCCAGCGCTTTGCCAAATCATCAAATATTTATCTGGGTCTCAGGGATATCTTTTATAATCCCATTAACAACAAGAATTCCTTTGAATGCCTCTTAGCTCTAGGGAAGACTTTGTTCCCAAGACAAATTGCTCTGAACTTCTGAACTTCGGTGTTGATTTATTAAGCCTGGATTGTCTTTGTTAATTCCTCCAAAACAGAAGCAACAGTTTTGGAAGGGGAGCAATGAATCTGTACCACATCATACTACCCCCAAAGGAGGGGACGGAACATTTGTAATAGATTTTATTTAGATTCTTTTATTTGTAAATCTTGAAAGTCTGGTGAAAATAACGTTCTGAACCACCTACCTAGTGCCAGACACACATTAGAGGTATCAGACTTGTCTTTTGATAATGTCCTGTTCAGAGGTTAATTTAGCAAATATTTATTTTTATTATTGACATATACATTCTTATCTAGAAGTGGGTGGCTGAAGTTCTGCCCATGGGGGAATTAGACCTAAAAGTGTGCTCCACATAATAATCACCTCCACTGCCCTATTTAGATAAATCAAGGGTAAGACAAGGACCTGAACTTTCACTTTTAAAGCCATGCTTACTGAGCTTTCCCCCCCCAGTAAGGTGCTGTTCTGCAGCTTCTGTTTTGCTTTCTGCCTCCTGGTGGTAGTTCCACGGCTCAAGTCACTGCATGCAGGCGCCCAGTCCTCCCCTCTCCCTCTTCCCCAGCCCAAACTTTCTGAGGTTCTTTTTATACTTCTCCTAAAAATACCAGCAGACGGCCAAATGCCAAGTCTGGAGAATTGGGAGGTCAAACTCTTAGGCAGCCAGAAGGCTGGTAGTTCCACGGCTCAAGTCACTGCATGCAGGCGCCCAGTCCTCCCCTCTCCCTCTTCCCCAGCCCAAACTTTCTGAGGTTCTTTTTATACTTCTCCTAAAAATACCAGCAGACGGCCAAATGCCAAGTCTGGAGAATTGGGAGGTCAAACTCTTAGGCAGCCAGAAGGCCTCCGTGTTGCAGAAAGCCCTCAACTAAAGAAATATTTTGTTTAGATGATACTGCACCAGCACAGTGAAATCACTCCAAAATGCGAGCTAAGAGCACACCTGCTCCGGGGGCTCTCAGAGGGGGTTTGCCCACCCTGTCCCTGCTCATCGGGTCGCTGTCCTTGACAGCTAGCAGCGACCTTCTTCCTGCCCTGTCTCCTGGGCACCCAAAGCCCCATCTCCGAGCTCACAGAGTGAAAGTGGCAGTGAAGTAAAACCGCGGGCCGGCGGGATGCACGCACGCAGGATTTGGGGGAGTCTAAGTACACGCTCAGGACTTTCCTGGACCTGTTTTCTCCCAGCAGGTGACCCTGAGTCTGAGCCTGACAAACGCCCACGGCGGCGGCCAGGACAGGGCTGCCCTCCTCTGGACAGCAACGCACAGGCTGACCTTCTATGTCTATGAACTCGATCTGTGCCTCAGTGAACGCGATGCTCCTTTGGCAGGTTCGGGGGCCAGACTGGAAGGCAGGATGGGTTTGAGTCTGCTCTCAATTAGGCGTGCTGTGTTGAAAGCAAGCCTCCTCGCAGAAAAACCAGTGCAACAGGATGCAGTTGCTAAAGCGGAGGAAGGAAAACGCAAACTAGATGTTAAAAAAAAAAAAGAACCCACTTCAGGTCAGATGCTGTGGGGCCCGTGCTCCCCGAGAGGGCTGGGCTGGGGCGCCCGGCTCGGCGTCCAGAGAAGGGCGAGGGGTGCAGGGATCCTGGTACCGGTTCATGCAGAGCTGCGTGCGTCCGCCCACCACCCTCCTGGGTCCGAGTACTCCCCTGGCTGACCCCACCCCCAGCCCTCTTGGAAAACCCAGTCCTGGGGGATTTGAGAGGGTAAGTAAGCCAGGTTTTGCAAGGGAACAGGAATCCGTCACCCTGGGATCCAAAATGTCTCTTGGAACGTTTGGAAGTCTGCCCTGCTGTTGGGAGGATTGCGTTTCTAATGGAGGGGTTAGTTGGGGAAGAATGGGCTTGCTTACCCCCATGGGAAACTTGGAGAAGCAGGAATGGGTCGCTGTGCCTGGGGTTGTCCAGAACTCACAGTTCCTTGACCCGTTCCTAGCCCTGATTGCTCCACGCAGTGGCGTCGGGAAGGGGTGTTCAGCCAAGCCCCCCTTCCCCTGTCTGGAATCTGCACCTGGGCTTTTAGTCTCCCATAGAGCAGCTGTCCCCACTGGGCTCTGATTTGCCTGTGGATGTGGCCCCATCAACCTCCTGCCTCGAAACCCCAGCGCCCTTTCAGAGGGATCCTGGAGGGCCAGAGCTGTGGCGGGCAGGGTGGGGGCTTTGGGGTCACAGGAGGATGGAGAGGCGGTGGTCTCTGTGGTGGTCTCTGATGACGGGCAGGGTGGGGGTTTCGGGGGCACGGGAGGATGGAGAGACGGTGGTCTCTGCTGGCGGGCAGGGTCGGGGCTTCGGGGGCACAGGAGGATGGAGAGGCGGTGCTCTCTGCTGGCTGCTTGTGTGACCCACAGCGGCTCCCCTGCACTGTCGCCTGAGGGCCGGAGACTAACCTGGCCCCAGGGCCGGTCTTCCTTGCAGCCTCAGCGCCTCACCGCAGGTGTTCCGGATTCTAGGAACAAGCTCGAGGCTTGGCCTGGCAGGAGTCATCTCAGCCAGGGCTGGACATCCCCCTCTGAACCACAGATGCCAATGCCTGGCGTGGTGAGAGGACCTGGAAGGGAAGACAGAGCCCTGCCCTCAAGGGGATGGAGGTCCCAGGCTGGGCCCGGGTCCGATGGGTCTGATTTAGAGCCTGACTTCCACACCATGTCTCCTTAGGCATCTTATGTCTTTGGACGCTTAGGTTCCTGTCTTTAAAGTGATTATAACAGAACCTTCTATTCTTGGCAGGTGCATCTCAGGCTTAGGGTTTCCCTGGTAGCTCAGCCGGTAAAGAGTCTGCCTGCGATGCGGGGAGATCCCTGTTTGATTCCTGGGTTGGGAGGATCTGCCGGAGAAGGGATAGGCTACCCACTCCAGTATTCTTGACCTTTCCCGGTGGCTCAGCTGGTAAAGAATCCACCTGCAATGCAGGAGACCTGGGTTCGATCCCTGGGTTGGGAAGATCCCCTGGAGAAGGGAAAGGCTACCACTCCAGTATTCTGGCCTGGAGAGTTCCATGGACTGTATAGCCCATGGGGTCACAAAGAATTGCAAAAAGTCGCAACTGAGAGACTTTCACTGTCACTCTCAGGCTTAAAAGAAAAGGTTGGAGGCACCTTGTAGGTCCCAGAAAGGCTATTTCTCTCCTTCCTCATCCTCTGGCCCTGGCCAAATTCTGATGACACAGAGCACCGTTGAAGATATAAAACTAAAGCCTTGCAGCATTTTATGAACTCTTCCTAAACTTTGCGCAATAACAGCTGTGAGTGTGTGAGTTTTGCCAGTCTCTGTGCTAAGCGCTGCATTCTTTCAGTTAACCCCTCACAGCAGCCCTTAACCTAAAGTGTCTGCTTTTGTCCTGCTTTTGTAACTGAGGAAACTGAGGCCCAGAGGGAGTGGGCAGCCTTCCCCCGGCCAGGTCACTGCCTGTGAAAAGAGGGAGATTCAACCTGGTTTGCCCAGCTTTCTAGCACAGAAAGACATACTCTTAAAAGAAATGTAAAACGTGTATCAGGGTTCTAAAAGCAGACTCTTGGATGAGAATTCAGGGGGCACTGATGTATTAAGGAAGTGCTCCCAGAAGAGGCTGGCGAGTGCGGGGGAAAGGTAACCAGAGATACCATTTCTGACTAAGTCTCAACTGTAGCCTGATCTTTCTGAAGCCTAAACTGCACTCTAATTTGTGCCAAACCCCGGCAAGGAAGCTAGTTTTCCTGTCCTGTATCCTTCAACCAGTGGATCTGGACTGCTGCGTGCTGGGTCAGGGAATATAACCACAGATACTTCCCCTTCTCAACCTGTGTGGGCAAAGCTGCTCTAGGCAATCGACGTCAGCCTCCCATAGATTCACCCAGTCTCAAGCCTGGGCAGTAAACCCACATTAAGGGTGCCAGGGGGTACACAGAACTAGAAAGGGGTCAAGGGGACCTGGGGCCAACACCACCAGCGTCCACTGCACTTGGCCTGTGGGACATATAATTTATCAGATTTGACCCACATAGGAAAAGCCTTTAATCAAGACCTGGACCAGCTTGTTTCCACAAGGAGGTTCCTCGGGACCTCCCTGATGTTTTCTGTTCTTGAAATGCTATTTCCAGTAATTGTTACATGGCTGCCTTCTTCTCATTATCCTGTCCCAGGCTTAAATACAATTGCTTTAGAAACACATTCTCCACTCTAGCCAAAGAATCCCCCCATCCCAGTTACTCTCTTCATTATTTTGTTTTCTTCGTTAACACTTACTCACCATCCAAAGTCATCATTTCGCATTTGTCTTCTACCCGCTAGAGTGTAAATTCCCGCAGAGCAAGAATGTGCCTGTTTTATTTCAGTGCTGTGTTCTTGTGGGCACACTCGATGCTTGGCTCGTGGTGAGTGCTCATAAATATGACCTTAATAAACTCAAACAAATCTCACTTTCAAATCAGGGTTTTGCTCTCCTCCTATTTTGCTCATCTTCTCCCTTGTAGAAGTGGGGGCTGGGGTTTAGGAAAGAGTCCAGGTTAAGGGTTTTGGGGAAACCTAAAACATTAACACTGAATCAGGAGCTTGAGATTAGCATATGAACATTACTATATATGAGATAGATAACCCACAAAGACCACTGTATAGCACAGGGAACCGTATTCAATATTTTGCAATGACCTATAAGGGAAAAGAATCTGAAAAAGAATATGTGTGTGTGTGTGAGTAAATTGCTGTGCTGTATACCTTAAACAAACATGATATTAGAAATCAACTATATTTCAGTTCTCAAGACTCTTGAGAGTCCCTTGGACTGCAAGGAGATCAAACCAGTCAACCCTAAAGGAAGTTAGTCCTGAATATTCATTAGAAGGACCGATGCTGAAACTGAAGCTCCAATACTTGGGCCACCTGATGTGAAGAGCTGAATCATTAGAAAAGACCCTGATGCTGGTAAGGATTGAAGGCAGGATGAGAAGAGGGTGACAGAGGATGAGATGGTTGGATGGCTTCACCAAGTCGATCAACATGAGTCTGAGCAAGCTGCAGGAGATGGTGAAGGATAGGGAAGCCTAGTGTGCTGCAGTCCACGGGATCGCAGAGTCGGACATGACTGAGCGACTGAATGACAACAGTACTTCAGCTGAAAAAATAGAAACCTTGCAAGCGGGCAAGAAGTGTGACAGGTGGGTACTTCACACAGAGGGATCTCCAGATGACCTAAACACTTAACGAAAAGTGTACAACTTCCGTAGTCATCGGGAAAATACAAACTAAAATAACGGGGCCAGACAACTGGACCCCCATCAGAAAGAATAAAATGAGATGACTGAATGTTACCAAAGGCTGTGGAACCACCGGAATTCTCCCACACCCCTGCTTCTCAAACTCTGTGCAGTGAAAGACCAGCATCCTTTGCCGGCTCCAGTGCACTGAAGACCAAAACGTGGTCCACTGAGAAGCACCAGGACAGAAGCCCCGGGTGTGCCATCTGAAGCGTCGGTCTGCAATGTCACACAAGGCTGCCGACTGTGGATCTGTGTGCCATAGCTGTGGCACATTTCTAGAAGTTTCTAAATGCTCACTCTCGATTTCTGGACCTAACCCTTTGCAGACTAGCAGCAAGTAGCTCACAGCACACACGTCCAGTGACACACTGTACCCGGATGGTGGAGGTGCAAAATACCACAACCGCTTTGGCGGGATTTGCTAAAATTAAACATACGTACCCTGTGACCCAGAAGTTCCATTGCAACATATACACACAACTTAAAGGTGTTATACTGCAGCAAAAAAAAAAAAAAAATGCTGCTGCTAAGTCACTTCAGTCGTGTCCGACTCCGTGTGACCCCATAGACGGCAGCCCACCAGGCTCCCCCGTCCCTGGGATTCTCCAGGCAAGAACACTGGAGTGGGTTGCCATTTCCTTCTCCAATGCATGAAAGTGAGAAGTGAAAGTGAAGTCGCTCAGTCGTGTCCGACTCAGCGACCCCATGGACTGCAGCCCACCAGGCTCCTCCGTCCATGGGATTTTCCAGGCAAGAGTACTGGAGTGGGGTGCCATTGGGCACGTATGAATACTTAGTTAACGTCATACTTAACTCTGAAAAATTGAATACCTTAACTGCATCTAAAATTAAAAACAAGCAAAGACACCCACTTTTACCATCTCCTTTCAACATTGTACTGGTTTCTGAGTTAGTCTCAATAAGGAAAAAAAGAAATAAAGGCAATGGATTGGAAAGAAAGTGAAAGTGAAGTTGCTCAGTCATGTCTGACTATTTGCGACCCCATGGACTGTAGCCTACCAGGCTTCTGCTTCCACAGGATCTTCCAAGCAAGAGTACCGGAGTGGGCTGTCACTGGAAAAAAACATGTAAAACTTCTTTTATTGGCAGTTGACATGATTATTTATATAGAAAAACTCCTGATGAATCTACAAAACAAATTCAAGAACTAAACAGCCATGAGAGAAATTAAATGAAACCAAAGGGAATGGAGCCCGCCAGGCTCCTCTGTCCATGGAGTTCTCCAGCCAAGAATACTGCAGTGGGTTGCTATGCTCTCCTCAAAAATGAATGAGGAGGTAAAGCATGTTCATGGATTGGGAGACTCAATGCATGTTAATACATTAATTCTTCCTAAATTTGTGTGTAAACTCAATGCAGTCCTAATCAAAACCCCAGAATATTCTTTGGCAGAATTAACAGGTTGATTTTTATATTTTAATGATAATTGAGAAGACCTAAAAATATTTAAAACTAACTTGAAAGAATGTTGGAGAACTTACACTTTGTGATTTTATGGCTTAATATAAAGATACATGATCAGTCTGCTGTGGTATTCGCATGATAGACAAATATTAATAGATAGACCAAATAGTCCAAAAATAGACACACATGTACAGTCCAATCAGTTCAGTTCGGTTCAGTCACTCAGTCGTGTCTGACTCTTTGCGACCCCATAGACTGCACCACGCCATGCTTCCCTGTCCATCACCAACTCCCAGAGCTTACTCAAGCTCATGTCCATTGACTTGGTGATGCCATCCAACCATCTCATCCTCTGTTGTCCCCTTCTCCTCCTGCCTTCAATCTTTTTCCCAGCATCAGGGTCTTTTCCAATGAGTCAGTTCTTCGCATCAGGTGGCCAAAGTATTGGAGCTTCAGCTTCAGCATCAGTCCTTCCAATGAATATTCAGGACTGATTTCCTTCAGGATGGACTGGTTGGATCTCCTTGCAGTCCAAGGAACTCTCAAGAGTCTTCTCCAACACCACAGTTCAAAAGCATCAGTTCTTCAGCGTTCAACCTTTTTTGTGGTCCAACTCTCACATCCATACATGACTAATGGAAAAACCATAACTTTGCCTAGATGGACCTTTGTTGGCAAAGTAATGTCTCTGCTTTTTAATATGCTGTCTAGGTTGGTCATAGCTTTTCTTCCAAGGAGCAAGCGTCTTTTAATTTCATGGCTGCAGTGATTTTGGAGCCCAAGAAAATAAAGTCTGTCACTGTTTCCATTTTTTCCCCATCTATTTGCCATTAAGTGACCGGGTGCCACAATCTTAGTTTCCTGAATGTTGAGTTTTAAGCCAGGTTTTTCATTCTCCTCTTTCACTTTCATCAAGAGGCTCTTTAGTTCTTCTTCGCTTGCTGCCATAAGGGTGGCATCCTCTGCATATCTGAGATTATTGATATTTCTCCCAGCAATCTTGATTCCAGCTTGTGCTTCATCCAGTCCAGCATTTCGCATGATGTTCTCTGCATATAAGTTAAATAAGCAAAGTGAAGGTATACAGCCTTGACGCACTCCTTTCCCGATTTGGAACCAGTCTGTCATTCCCTACCCAATTCTAGCTGTTGCTTCTTGACCTGCATACAGATTTCTCAGGAGGTAGGTCAGGTGGTCTGATATTCCCATCTCTTGAGGAATTTTCCTCAGTTTGTTGTGATCCACACAGTCAAAGGCTTTGGCGTAGTCAATAAAGCAGAAGTAGAGGTTTTTCTGGAACTCTCTTGTTTTTTCGATGATCCAACAAATGTTGGCAATTTGATCTCTGGTTCTTCTGCCTTTTCTGAATCCAACTTGAACATCTGAACCTACTGTTGAAGCCTGGCTTGGAGAATTTTGAGCATTACTTCGCTAGCGTATGAGATGAGTGCAATTGTGCAGTAGTTTGAACATTCTTTGGGATTGGAATGAAAACTGACCTTTGCCAGTCCTGTGGCCACTGCTGAGTTTTCCAAATTTGCTGGCATATTAAGTGCAGCACTTTCACAGCATCATCTTTTAGGATTTGAGATAGCTCAACTGAAATTCCATCACCTCCACTAGCTTTGTTCATAGTGATGCTTCCTAAGGCCCACTTGACTTCACATTCCAGGATGTCTGGCTCTAGGTGAGTGATCACACCATCGTGACTATCTGGGTCATTCAGATCTTTTTTGTATAGTTCTTTTGTGTATTATTGCCACCTCCTCTTAATATCTTCTGCTTAGGTCCATACCATTTCTGTCCTTTATTATGCCCATCTTTGCATGAAATGTTCATTTTACAGTCCAATATACAGTTCATTGATATTCAACAAAGTCTCCACAGCAATTAGAAAAGTTTAAGAACAACAATATTTACAGTATCAGAGTAGAAATCAAATGGTTGTTGCCTATAGGGGTGGGGATTAACTGGAAGGGACTTTTCTGATGTGAATGGCCATGTTCTATATCTTGATTGGGCAGGTGGTGACATAAGTGTATATACTGATCACATTTTATAAAACTGTATACTTGAGATCTGTGAGTGAAGTGAAGTGAAAGTCGCTCAGTCATGTCTGCCTCTTTGAGAGCCGGTGGACTATACATATACAGTCAATGGAATTCTCCAGGTCGGATACTGGAGTGGGTTGCCATGCCCTCCTCCAGGGGATCTTCTTAACCTAGGGATTGAACCTAGGTCTCCCGCATTGCAGGCAGGTTCTTTACCAGCTGAGCCACCAGAGAAGCCCTGAGATTTTCATTAAATTTTACTGACTCTAAACAGTTGGAGAGTGTACATATTTGTTGTGGTTGTTCAATTGCTAAGTCACGTCCAGCTCTTTGCTACAGCATGCCAGGCTTCCCTGCATTCCACTATCTCCCGGAGTTGCTCAAATTCACGTCCATTGAGTCAGTGATGCTGTCTAACCATCTCATCTTCTCCTTCCCCCTTCTCCTTTTGCCTTCAATCTTTTCCAGCATCAGAATCATATATATATATATATATAAAATACATTCAAAGGGATATTATTTATATAAGAATGTAAAACACTTAAAGAAAAGTATCTATTGTTTGTGGAACTATACAAAGGGCCTACATAGATGGAAGACTGATTATACAGCAGCCTGAGGAGGAAGGTTTCACCAGCAGAGAGAAAGGGAAATACAGTGGAGTGAGGAACGGGAGTATGCACGCTGTCTCTGTAATGTTTTTATTTCTTTAGGCAAAATACTCTCATCTGTTCAATCTTACTGGTGGGTTCGTGGGAATACGTTCTATTACTTACTGTTCTCCATATTTGAAATTTTTCCTTCTTAGCTTTTAAATTTTAAGAAAAGAAAAAAAAAAAACTTGAATAGAAAATTCTGAGTGAAGCACTGCTTCCTCTACTTTTCCTTCACCGTCAAGTTTGACTCAGAATAGAATGTTTTCTGATCTCTGACTGAGCCCAGGAGACTTCTGCCAGGAGAGCGCATCAAAGCGTGGAGAGTCTAATGAGACACCAAGCACGTCAGGTCAGACTAAGTCTCATTCTTCTGAAACTTTGCAACATTCAGAAGTATTGTGATTTAACATTCCACAAACTTCAATATAAAGATCTCAGCTTCAAAGTCTAAAAGCAACTTCAGCTTAAAAAAATATCTAAACCTGAAGACAATCAAAGAAGAAATATCTGAGTATATCTAATAAAATTATTCCAGCTGCTATGGATTTTAAGAATCCAAATTTTATACCTGCTCATAGGGTTATATATGTTCGTTTCCATGTAGTTTGAAAATACCTCTAAAAAGCTTAAAACACCATATGAGGCAAAATTAGAATGAGATTCCATTCTTCCTTCCTTTGTTCCTTCTTTCTTTCCTTCCTTCCTCTTTCCTTTTTATTTTTAAATAATTACAAACTTACAGAAAAATTATAAGTAGAGAACAAAGACTCTTCTTTTCCTGAACGATCTAAGACTGAGCTGCTGACATGATGTTCTATCAGCCCCCTAAATATTTAATGTGTTTTTGTCACAAATAAAGATATTCTCCTTCTTTTATCCCAAAGCAGCCACCAAATCCAGAAAATTAACATCAAATCGTTCATGCCTCCAAGTCTCCAGAGCCCATTCAAGTTTTGCCATTCATCCCAGCAGTATCTTGTATAGAAAAAGGGGCGTCTGAATCGTGGCCTGCCCTGGTCATTATATCTCTTTCCTTATCCATCCAGCAGTTTCTCAGTCTTTCCTTGAGTTCCATGGTGTGGACAGGTTTGAAAATAACAAGACAGTCATATTGTAGACTGCTCTTCCATTTGGGTTTGTCTGATGTTTCCTTGTGGTTAGGTATAGGTTATGCATTTTTGCAGTGGCCACAGAACTGGAAAAGGTCAGTTTTCACTCCAATCCCAAAGAAAGGCGATGTCAAAGAATGCTCAAACTACCACACAACTGCACTCATCTCACATGCTAGTAAAGTAATGCTCAAAATTCTCCAAGCCAGGCTTCAGCAATACATGAACCGTGAACTTCCAGATGTTTAAACTGGTTTCAGAAAAGGCAGAGGAACCAGAGATCAAATTGCCAACATCCGCTGGATCATGGAAAAAGCAAGAGAGTTCCAGAAAAACATCTGTTTCTGCTTTATTGACTATACCAAAGGCTTTGACTGTGTGGATCACAATAAACTGTGGAAATTTCTGAAAGAGACTGAAATACCAGAGCACCTGACCTGCCTCTTGAGAAACCTATATGCAGGTCAGGAAGCAACAGTTAGAACTGGACATGGAAAAACAGACTGGTTCCAAATAGGAAAAGGAGTCCATCAAGGCTGTATATTGTCACCCTGCATATTTAACTTCTATGCAGAGTACATCATGAGAAACACTGGGCTGGAAGAAGCACAAGCTGGAATCAAGATTGCTGGGAGAAATATCAATAACCTCAGATATGCAGATGACATGACCCTTATGGCAGAAAGTGAAGAGGAACTAAAGAGCCTCTTGATGAAAGTGAAAGAGGAGAGTGAAAAAGTTGGCTTAAAGCTCAACATTCAGAAAATGAAGATCATGGCATCTGGCTTCATCACTTCATGGGAAATAGATGGGAAAACAGTGGAAACAGTGTCAGACTTTATTTTGGGGGGCTCCAAAATCACTGCAGATGAAAAGATGCTTACTCCTTGGAAGAAAAGTTATGACCAACCTAGATAGCATATTGAAAAACAGAGACAATACTTTGCCAACAAAGGTCCATCTAGTCAAGGCTGTGGTTTTTCCTATGGTCATGTATGGATGTGAGAGTTGGACTGTGAAGAAAGCTGAGTGCTGAAGAATTGATGCTTTTGAACTGTGGTGTTGGAGAAGACTCTTGAGAGTCCCTTGGACTGCAAGGAGATCCAACCAGTCCATTCTAAAGAAGATCAGTCCTGGGTGTTCTTTGGAAGGACTGTTGCTAAAGCTAAAACTCCAATACTTTGGCCACTTCATGCAAAGAGTTGACTCATTGGAAAAGACTGATGCTGGGAGGGATTGGGGGCAGGAGGAGAAGGGGACGACAGAGGATGAGGTGGCTGGATGGCATCACCGACTCGATGGACATGAGTTTGAGTGAATTCCGGGAGTTGATGACGGACAGGGAGGCCTGGCATGTTGCAGTTCATGGGGTCGCAAAGAGTTGGACACGACTGAGCGACTGAACTGAACTTATGCATTTTTGGCAAGGAGTCTCACAGGTGGGGGCTTCCCTGGTGGCCCAGCTGGTAAAGAATCCGCCTGCAATGCGGGAGACCTGGCTTTGATACCAGGGTTGGGAAGACCACCTGCAGAAGGGAAAGGCTATCCACTCCAGTATTCTGGCCTGGAGAAGCCCATGGACTGCATAGTCCATGTGGGTCGCAAAGAGCCAGACACGACTGGGAGACTTTCACTTTTCTCACAGGTGTGTGTTCTCCCTGCAGCCCACCGGGGGTGACAGTGTTCCTCGGTTCTACTACTGTACAATGTTCACTTGATCCCTTGATTCTTTACTGCACTGATGTTCACTTTGATCCCTTGGTTTAGGAATTGTCAGTCAGACTTCTTCACTGTCTTACTCTTTCCCCCTATGTGATTTTGAGGGGAGGGACTTTGAATCTACGCAAATACCTCATTCTTCCTCAAACTTTCTGTTTATTCATTGACTTATTTATATCTATATGAACTTGTGGTTTCCTGTCTGTGAGTTTCTGTCCGTTGCTCTCAGTATCTATTTTTAACTAACTGTCCCTGAAAAGTCCCATTTCTAACATAGATCAGGAAGTAGGCCTTAGGTAAACCACTGTGGCCAGTGAGATGAATCAGTTATGAATGAAATGGTCCTGCTCAGTTTCACACGACCAGAGCACAGACTTTTGGGTGGAGAGACTACCCCATCTCATACCTGTGCTTGGTGGAGTGAAAAGCTTCTGAGTGTCCGGGCGGTCATAAGGACACATCGTTTGCAAGAGCCGGAAGACTTGGGGGAGAATAAAAGTGGAAGGTCTGGGTTCATGTATTAGCAGAGCTGTTGGGCGAATGACAGATAATTGTCCCCCGGACCAGACCAGTGGTGGATGCTGGCTCAGTACGTGGAGGGACTGTCTAACCATTTTCGACAGGTAGCTGCCTTGCCCTGGATGTCTCATCAACTTGGCCACCCCACAATGGGGACATGAGCATTTGGAATCAATAAGACTTTCAAAAGATTATTGATTTTTGGCTGTGCTGGGTCTCTGCTGCTGCACGAGGGCTTTCTCCAGCCGCAGTGCATGGGCTTCTGGTTGTGGTGGCTTCTCTTGGTGTGGACCACGGGTTCTAGGTGCACAGGCTTCAGCAGCTGTGGTGCACGGCCTTAGTTATCTTCCCAGACCAGGGATGGAGCATGTGTCCTCTGCACTGGCAGGCCGACCCTTAAGCACTGGACCACCAGAGAAGCCCACAACAGGACTTTTAAAGGCCCGTCCAAACTTGACACTCAGTGAGACCCTCCTGTCAAGCTCATTTATTTATTGCCTCTCAGCTACAAATCCAACCTTTTCCCTCATCCTGTGAAAATGGGTATGATCCCTTTCAATATTTTTACTTTCTGGTTGGCATGGTGTTCAGCTTTGTGGGTGGAGGGGGCCCTAGGGAGCCCAAGAGCGACAGGAGGAAGTATTTTGCTTCCTAGTTTGGGTGTAGCCAGCAGCTTTCCCCAGCACCCCGGGTGGTTGGGTTTTTGTTTTTTTTTTTTTTTTTAGCAGAAACCTCAGTGGGGTTTTTTTTGGTACAAAACCTGGGTAACTTCTGATGAGATATTTCTCTACGGAAAGGGTTCTGGTAAGGCCTGATGAGGCATCGCCATAGCAGCATCTCTGCCACCTGAGAGCCCTGGCTGTGCCCTCTTCACTGAGGTCTGTGGCCCCAGCCCTGGGGTTGTGGCTGCTCCTATAGTTAATGTCTTTATATTAAAACCCCTGTTCAAGTTGCCTGTGGCCTCTCTCTCCCATCTGGGCCTGGACCAATACACCCACCTTGTTCCCCATGATGACATCCTGCCTCCTGCAATTCAAAATCTATCGCCCCCTCAAGGATCCATAGAGCTTTTACCTAAATCTGTGGACACTGCCTCAGTCACACTTCACTTTATTTATGTAAAATGCACCAAGTTACTAATAGCCTCTTGAGGGTAAAGGGATGCGTCCTAATCACCTGCTTTAGCAGAATGGAGGAAAAGAAAGGAGGCAGGCACCGTAACCATCTGGGAGCTTCTCAAACCACACTTTCCTCCTTGAAATTAAATCCCATGTGTGCGTGCTCAGTCACTGTCGTGTCCGACTCTGCAACCCCATGGACTGTAGCCCTCCAGGCTCCTCTATCCATCGGGTTTCCCAGTCAAGAATACTAGAGTGGGTTGCCATTTGTTTCTCCAGGGGATCTTCCCAACCCAGGGGTTGAACCGACGTCTCCTGCATTGGCAGGCGAATTCTTCACCGCTGAGCCACCAGAGAAGCCCTGAAGTCCCTCCGAAATTCACATCCACCGCTGACTCTCGGCCATGACTGAGCACTGCTCCTTAGGGCACGGTGTCCTGCCACCCCCCCGCCCCAGCACGACCCTTTCGTGAGTCTCTGACCTGGATCCCATCTAGCAATGCTACAGAGATGAGATGCAAAAGCATTTCCTAAACAAAACCCCACACTAATGGAACAACAGTGCTAGACAATTTTCCCAAAATGGCTGAAACAAGTTGAGATGAAACAATTAAAATATCACCAAAGAAAACACTTTCTTCTTCTGAAGTCTGTATTTTTTTTCTGAGATACTTCCTCCTTGTTTTACCATATCAGATGCCCACAAACCAAACTGTTCCTTTCCACAAGCCCAACATCTGAACACAAGCCTGGGGTGGGGGTGCGGTGGGAGAGGGCTCCCATCTCCCACCCGCAGAGCCGGTTCTGCAGGCCTCTGAGCAGCTGTGTTTCACGTATTCTCCCAAACACGTCCAGGGCTGAAGGTTCCTTTCCACCTCAGATTTGAAGCAGGTGCGTCTCTATCTGTGCCTTAATTTATAGAACTGGGGATTCTGTTCCAAGCAGCCGGGTCGTTTTCCAGCTTCTCCTTGACTGAGCCCCTCAGGAGTCTGTTTTCTCACTGTTCTGGTTCTTCCTCATTGGCTTCTCTGTGTCTTGGTCTTTCTGGCCTCAGGCAGAATTCTCTTTAAAGGGCGGTAAGCATACACGTGACACAATGTCACCAGCGGCTGCCCTGATGGTGGGAGGTACTCAGGGCCAAGGTCTTCCCCTCAGTCCTCGGTGGAGCCAAGATCCATCCCTCGGTGATGGGATCCTCACATCACCCTCCCCACCTGTTCTCCGCCAGGAGGCTGACCTAAAGGACGCATCCACAGGGTCTACAGCAGATAGGAAGAGAGCTCCCCCTGCCCTCCCACCCTCACCTCGGGTGCCTCCAGATCCACCAACATCAGGCAACCCTGTGGACTGTAGCCCACCAGGCTCCTCTGTCCATGGGATTGTCCAGGCAAGAATACTGGAGTGAGTTACTATTTCCTTCTCCGGTGGATCTTCCCAATCCAGGGGTTGACCCCACGTCTCCTGCATTGGCAGGCAGAGTCTTTACTCCGAGCCACTGGGGAAGCCCTTACCTCTTCTGCATGATGGTGGATCCAATGTTATGGGGCCTGGAACTGATGCATTTCTGTTGCCCCTTTCAAAAAAAGAGCTCAGAATTATGACTAAACACACCTGGGCCGCTCCAGACCACCAGGCACAGGAAAAGGGACAAGGGGGACTTGAAATCAGAATGGGAAGGGACATGCATTACCTACTGTCAGTAAAATGTGTTCCTTCTACAAACATCCCAAACAATGTGATACCATGAGCCTCCCTGGGGGCCTGGGAAGGGAGGAGCCTGAGCAAGTGGCCAGCATGAAGTCCTGTGGACATCGCTGTGGTCCCTCTGCTTCTGGCTTGGGCGGGGGTGTTAAGAGGGGTCCCTTGGCTCTGCAGCCCTGTTACCCCACCCCTTCCAGATCTTAGTACAAACACACTTTGTGGACAAACACACCTCATGGTGTCATCACAATCAGTTTATATTTTCTAATTTTTCGACAATAGCAGATATTTACATTTTTTTCCAAATAAGAATCCTTACCCCCAGAGGAAAAAATGTTTGGAGGTCACTGAAGCCCATGGCGATCAGTACCATGCAAAGGATGGAACCAAGGAGGAAAAGACTGGAAAGAAATACACCGAAACTCTACAGGGCGCTTTATTTGGATGATGGCGCCTATGTTGGTATGTTCCCTTAGTTCTGATTTCACTAATTTTCTCAGTTCTTCACCATGTAAAATAGAAATGAGTGAAATAAACTGTAGATGGATGACAGACAGGTGGAAAGAGTCCTTTCTCTCCCCCCAAACTTTGTCTTCTCCCGCTGCCCTGACACATGCCCATCAGGACACACATCCTCAGTCAGAGTCCCCTACCAGGGAGGTCTCCTCTGCTTCACATCTCACCCAGGGGTTCACAAGGCACATTTACATCTTAAAAGATCATCGCTGGGCTTCTCCAGTGGTCCAGAGGTTAAGACTCCGCCTGCCTGCAAATTCAATCCCTGCTCTGGGAAGATCCCATAAGCTGCAGGGCAGCTAAGCCTGAGACCCACAACTACCAAATACCCTTCTCTGTGCTCTACAACAAGGGAAGCCCCAGCAATGGGAAGCCTGCGCCCAACAACGGAAAGCAGGCCCTGCTGTCCTCAACTAAAGAAAGTCTGCGAGCAGCAACGAAGATCCAGCACAGTCAATAAATGAATACCAATTTTTCAAATAGATCGTCCCCACTTTGCTTTGAGAAATCTTGTCTCCCCCAGAAAAAGGTAAATACTCTGAATGAAGGTGCTAGATTGGAAACTCTGCAGAAGTTTCTTCAGGAGACAGAGACCATGTTTCAGTTACTGACACAAGAGAAAAGGAAGAGAACTTGATGATACGGAGCAAGGCTAGAGTCCAAAGTGGAGAAGGGAATGGCAACCCACTCCAGGATTCTTGTCTAGAGAATCCCACGGGCAGCGGAGCCTGGCAGGCTACAGTCCATGGGGTCACAAAGAGTTGGACACGACTGAGTGACTTAGCATGCACACACAGAGTCCAAACAGGGGTACCCGAGTCCCACGGCAGGATGGGTGGGACCAGTGGCCAGACCAGAAGTTGGGCCTCTGAGCCACGGCCATGGTCTCCCCGATCCCCCAGCGGGCTCCGAGGGGGTGGGGCCCAGCTTCCTCCATGTCCCAGCTGCAGGAACCAGAGACCCAGGGGCTCAGGTGTCCAAGGTGGTGGAGGGCTTGGAGGTCTGGGCTAAAATATAAACCTGTGCTGGCTGACACTGGAAAGGAGAGGTCCTCTATATCAAACAGCCTCTAACACATTCTGTTGTTTGGAAATATTCCATCTTGCCTTTCAGAAGCCATCCTTCTGTGAATTAGGTGGTGAGGGTGGGGAACGAGTGGACCGTTCCCACACAGCCTGTGTTGACTTTGGGGTCAGTTAGTGAGTGAATAGGGGTGGCAGCCTCACTTGGGAGGGAGCTGACAGCTCAACCTCCTTGTGTCAGCGTAGACAGCCCACCCCGGGGCGGGGGACTCAGAGTTCCACAGGGAAAAACTCTCTGAGCTCCCCGTAGGCAGGCTGGAGCACGCTTTCGCTCCTGCAGGCCCACCACTGCACCTGCGAGCAGCCACCTTCAGCTCAAAGTCATGGTGAGGCTCCCCTGGCCGGGCGAGGGGCAGGGGCTCTGGTGCATGAGAGATCAGCCTCTTGAAGGGGTCTGGGCAAGGAGCCAGGATGTTCCGAAGATGGTGTAGAAGCGGGTGCCAGTGAGGCAGCTGCTTGTCCTGCCAGCCAGGCCCCTCCGAGACCAGCCCTCAGGTGGGACGTGAGATGCAGAGGCGGGCAGTGCCCTGTGGAAGAGAGTGCCGAGGGCACGTGCATCTGCAGTGCTGAGGGACCAGAAAGACCAAGGAGGGGACACCGATGAAGAAGAAGACTCTGCCTCCAGAATAGCATACAAGGGAAAGACTTAGCAATAAGATGCCAGGAGCAGGGGGCTCAGGGCTGACACAAGGAATGGCTTTGTTTTCACAGCAAAAGTACGATGGCAAGAATAAGTAGATCCTTACTGAGCCTCGACTCTTTACCAGAGACTTTGCATTTATCTGTGAACCCAGGTAACAGCCCTTCAGAAAGCATCAATACACCCATCTTGCAGATGGGGAGACTGAGGCTCAGGGAGGTGTCGTGCTTTGTGCCCCAAATCTTGCCCAGCTATTCAGTCGTCTCTGGCCTGGGTTAGGGAGGCTGAGTCATTTGCTCCCAGAGAACCCGCCTCGCCTGGAGCTGGCCTAGGGCTTTTGTCACCCTTTGCATGAGACTCTGGCCTGAAACAAAGCAAAGCAAAGCAGTCCCCCAGGCTGGATTCCTCGAAAGGTAATGCCATCCATCAGCACGGATTTACTGCTTGTTGACACGAAGAATGTCAGAATGTCGACTCACCAGTTGCATCTGCACCTCTGGAAACTGAGAGCTTGTCTCTAACCTGACTAGACAGGTCAGTTCACTGGCCTGGTAGACAAGAGGGCCCCAGGGTGCCCACCCACCCCCGACATACCCTGCTGGGCCTCGTCTGGCAAAGCAGTGCTCCTGTTCAGGCATTCCAGCCCATTCTATCCCTGTCACAGACACCAGAAAGGATGTAACTGACTTTTCCCCTGCAACTCCCACACTGCACAGCCTGCCTGCAGAAAGTCAGGCCCTTTGGTGACCACGGGCATGGGAAAGGACAGGGTACAAAACGAGAATTCACAATGCTGAGCCGCAGTCCGCGATTATCCACTCTCAGGTTGCACTTGTCAAAGGGCAGTGAGTGTCCCCAGCAGACAGTGCCCTGTCTGGTCAGATGTCCTCGCCAGCAGTCACACCACGAAGGTTATGTCAGGGACGAGAGTCCCGGGGAAACGCCCTCAGTCACAGTAAGAAAGTGGTGATTTGCCAACACTGCTCACCCATCAGCCCTCTGGAAGTAAGTGCAGTGACTCATGGTTCCCCAGACCATTGTCTTCTACTAAGCACAAGACATCCTCTGTCGCCCCCTTCTCCTCCTGCCTTCAGACTTTCCCAGCATCGGGGCCTTTTCCAGTGAACCGGCTCTTCCCATCAGGTGGCCAAAGTATCAGAGATTTAGCTTCAGCATCAGTCCTTCTAAAGAATATTCAGGGTTGATTTCCCTTAGGATGGACTGGTTTGATCTCCTTGCCGTCCAAGGAGGATGGGGGCGAGAGAGGATGGGATGGTTGAATGGCATCATCGATTCAATGGACATGAACTTGGGCAAACTTGGGAGATGGTGAGGGACAGGGAAGCCTGGCGTGCTGCAGTCCATGGGGTCGCGAAGAGTCGGATACGACTTGGCGACTGAGCAACGACAACAAACAGACATAATGTCCACCTTCAAAACGCACTCCCTGGGGACGCACCAGGCACACACACAGCCCAATCCTGTGGCCCTGTCCCAGCTCTGCAGGCACACAGGTGGTGGCCCCCGCTCCGGGAGCAGCGTGGGACGGGGGCCCCACTCCAGTCCCTGCACCAGCGGTGGCCATGTTCTCACGCTCAGACCTACAGGCAGGGAAGGAGGACGTTGCCTGGACGAGCATCTTCGCTCCTCATGGTTTAGTCAAAAACTGAGGCGCTTGAGAACCTACTGGCAGCTTGCCTCCCATGGGATCCAGACCCAACAGTTGGTAAAGATACCTCATGGAGAAGAGCCCTTGGGAGGAATGGGCCCTCCAGCATGCTGTGTGTGGTGATCCCAAGGTGGAAGCCTTCTGCCCATTGAAGAGGAACATGGGGTACCCAGAGTCACCTTTCAGGCAGGAGCAAGGGCAGATGGCACCCCCAGAAGGGTGACTGAACAGGGACCCATAAAGGATGATGGGCGGTTCACAGACACACCCAGAGACTGTGAAGCATGTTGGGGCCACAAAGGTGGAAGCACCCCTTTCTGCAGCCCTTCAGGCCTGAAGGGTTGGGTCAGGTGTGAGGATGGAGCCTGGAGCTGGCAAAGATAGAACAGAGGGGAGGGTTCTCCATGGAAGTCATGAGCTCAGACAAACCTCCCCCAGACGGACAGACAGAGACAGAAACACATCAACCTCTCAAAAGCATCTCAGTTCAATTTTATTGCAAAAGAGGAGCGTTTATCTCATTTCAGATCAACAGAGCTTGTGAAGATTGCCAAGGGTTCTTAGTAACGCGTTAAAGCTGTTACACATTTCCTTCCAAGGTTGAGCAAAGAAAATTAAGGTTTTCTATTAAATAACTCTAATTGGTGACCAAAAGCTGCTCAAGTTAAGAGTTTTAAGGCTAGCATATGTATGCCCTTGCTGTCTGCCTTTAGGCAATATATTCCAAAATGGTAATGCTGCCTCTTTAGATATGTTTTTTAAATGAGCTAGCTGGCAAGAAACTCATCTAGTAAATATGAGCCACAATTAAATAAGTGCTGAACTGTGCTGATGTGAATTTTTATTGGCTGTGATGGCAGAAAAAAGCCAACATCTGCAAGTCTCCCCAGACGATGCTCCCCAAACGATGCTCTCCAGCCTCTCTCTGTCTGTGTCACACAGCGCTCCATTCCCAAGCAGAACAAGGCTCCTGGCCAGAGGTTTACAGTGTCCTCTCTGCTTCCTCTTGCTGGGTTGGTTTGCTCACGAAACATGGGGCAGGAGACAGAGATGAAGGGTCAGGTCAGGGACCTCCACACACAGTGCCATGCCCCCGGAGAGGGGGTTAACTAGGGCGATGGTGAAGAATCTTCCTCTCTTGGTCTTGGTCCTGCTTGCTGTTGTTCAGTGGCTCAGTTGTGTCTGACTCTTTGCGACCCCATGGGCTGCAGCATGCCAGGCAGCTTCATCCTCCCCTACGTCCCAGAGCTTGCTCAAACTCATGTCCATTGAGTTGATGATGCCATCCAACTATCTCATCCTCTGCTGCCCCCTTCTCCTCCTGCCCTCAATCTTTCCCAGCATCAGGGTCTTTTCCAATGAGTTGGCTCTTCGCATCAGGTGGCCAATACGTCCCAGAGCTTGCTCAAACTCATGTCCATTGAGTTGATGATGCCATCCAACTATCTCATCCTCTGCTGCCCCCTTCTCCTCCTGCCCTCAATCTTTCCCAGCATCAGGGTCTTTTCCAATGAGTTGGCTCTTCGCATCAGGTGGCCAAAGTATTGTAGCTTCATCTTCAGTATCATTACTTTCAATGAATATTCAGAGTTGGTTTCCTTTAGGATGGACTGGTTTGATCTCCTTGTAGTCCAAAGGACCCTCAAGAGTCTTCTCCAGCACCACAGTTTGACAGCATCGATTCTTTGATCCTGCTTACAGGGAGAAAAAATACTCCCCAGACTTCATAATAACAGGCCAGACTTAGGTGAGTTTTGGGGCTGATTTTATCTTACTTTTGTGGTCAAGAAGTTAGTTTGAACCACAAAAGTTAGTTTGAAGTAGACCTTCTTGCAAGAGCCAAACAGAAGTGAACACAAATATCTCTGGAAGAGGTGCTCTCAACCCAGGCCTCAGAGAGTTCCCGGAGACAAAGACCACTGATCGTGAGCTCACAAAGAAACTTAGAAGGGAAATCATAGGATACGTGAGCAGACAAGGCACGAGGAAGGCTGACTGAGCATAGACAACAAACAGCAAATCCAAACCTGCCGACGCAGTGATGGACTTGTGGGGGAGAAACAAGAAAATAGGAAGGCAGCCCTTCTGCTGCTTTGCGTCCAGGATCATCGTCACCATCTTTCTAAAGTCCATATATATGCGTTAACATGCAGAATTGGTGTTTCTCTTTCTGATCTACTTCACTCTGTATAATACCTCCAGTTTCATCCACCTCATTAGAACTGACTCAAATGTGTTCTTTAACAAGAAAATAGGAAGGCAGCCCTTCTGCTGCTTTGCGTCCAGGATCATCGTCACCATCTTTCTAAAGTCCATATATATGCGTTAACATGCAGAATTGGTGTTTCTCTTTCTGATCTACTTCACTCTGTATAATACCTCCAGTTTCATCCACCTCATTAGAACTGACTCAAATGTGTTCTTTTTTCTAGCTGAGTAACATTCCATTGGGTATATGCACCACAACTCCCCTATCCATTCATCTTCCAATGGACATATCTAGGTTGCTCAGGATGGGGGAACACGTAACGCACCCATGGCAGATTCATGCTGATGTCTGACAAAAACCATCACAATATTGTAAAGTAATATCCTCCAATTAAAATAAATTAACTAATTAAAAAATAGGAATATAAGAAAAGGGAGATGTGGAAATGGGAATGAGAAATGAAAAGATAGGAAGGACCAACAGGAATGTGTAAGATGCCTGACAGAAACTCCGGGAGGAGAGGCATTAGAGAAGGAGGATGACACGGTAATCAGGAAAGATGGTTCTACATTTTCCAGAATTGATGAGAGCCACCAATTCACAGGTTCAGGAAACATGATAGTTCTCAAGCAGAATGCATGCAGAGAGCTCAACGCCCAGATATATTATTTAGAATTTTAGGAGTACTAAACATGAAAAAGAAGATCTTAAAAGTAACCCAGAGAAAAGACAGTGTTACCAAAGAATGGCAGTTAGACTGAAATCTGACTTGCCCAGCTATGGTAATGAAAGTTGGAAGTCAGTGGGATAATCTAGAATTATAAGCCCAGGATAATTATCTATTAAGAATGAGTGCAAACCAGTGCTCTCGAACAACCCAGAGAGATAGTGGGAGGTGGGGGGTGGGGGTTCAAGATTGAGGGGATGTATATACACCTGTGGCCTATTCATGTTGATGTATGGCAAAAGCCATCACAGTATTGTAAAGCAATTATCCTCCAATTAAAAGAAAATAATTTTTTAAAAAGAATGAGTGCAAAATAAAAAGCTTCTGTAGCCACATACCATAAATTTCACGTGTCTAAGTGCTTTCTAGTGTATTTATAATTGTGCATCCATCACCAATTTCAGAATCCAACTTCGGAACATGTGAGTGTATTATCTCAAGAGATACACTTCATTTTAAATTTAGGTTCTATTCAGCCATAAAAATAAATGAAATTTTGCCATTTGTAGCAACAAGGATGGACTTGGAGGGCATTATGATAAGTGAAATGAATCTGACATAGAAAGACAAATTCTGTATGATATCACTTATAGATGGAATCTTTAAAATACAGCAAATTAGTAAATATAGCAAAAAAGAAGCAGACACACAGATATGGATAACAAGCTAGTGGTTACCAGAGGAAAGATAAAAGGGGAAGGGGCAATAGAGGGGTAAAGAGTTATTATGTGACTATATGAAATCATGTGTGTGAAACTTTTGAAAATTGTAAAGCACTATAAAGTTAAAATTATTTAATTTAAAAAATAAAAATTAATTCAAGTATTCATTCCCCAAGAAGTATTTGACAATAAAATATCAACCACAGATATATATATATACTGTCAAAAATTCTTTTGTATTATCAAAAATTGAGTTTTTTCACCAGCAAAACTTCCAAAAAGTAACTTATTTAAAAGTTCTAGATCTGGAAGAAATAAAATAATCTCAGGGGAAAAATGATGATATTTATGAAGAAAGGACAAGCAAAGAAAAGAATAAATTGCGGGTAAATCTAAACAAATTCTTATTATATAATTATAGAGCTTATTGTTTGGGAACAAGGATACATATTCTTTTGTACATAAACCTAGAACAAATTGCCTCTTTTCAGAGCATTTCTTAACCCAAACCTAATCAGTAACTGTGCTTATACCTTCAGAGTGTATGATCTAAGTTAAAAAGCAAAAAACAAAAAAGAAGGATAATAATATTTATGAATAGTCGTTATCCGCACCGAGAGGCTCTGGGCGGTTTTTACTTTTTCTTTACACTCTGACATGTTTTCTAGAGTCACCCTGGCGGAGTCTCAGGAGGGTGACCACGCTGGCGGCCAGGGCACCTGCTCCAGGGTGAATGACATCCACCCATCTTTGTATTTTACAACATAAATCTCACAGGTCACTTTTACTGCCTTACATCTGATTCCTGATTGTTACCATCAAGAAATGATCACACGTTTTATTTAAATTTGTAGTGAAAAAATACAAATGAAATAACCCTTGCCCTTGTGCAGGGGGAGACTGGCAGAGACAAGCAGAGTCTTCACTGGCCCCTGAAGCCATGAGGACTCCATGGGCCCATCCTAAGAAGACATCCTTCCTGAAGGAGCCCTGAGGGAGGCTGGGGTCCCTCACGAGCACACCAGTTATCAAATTCCCGTTTTACCTACAACCATCTTCAAGATCACAATTCCACACGCTTGGCCAGTCACCTAGTTTCTCGCGGGGCCATGAGAGGTGAGAAGGGAAGTCCAGTTGCTTTGGTGCTTTGCAAGTGACGGAGCACCGCGGTGTGTTTTCTGCAGTTACGCATGTGGTGGGTCTCTGAAAAGGAAGCAAAACCCCTGTGGTGGGAAGATGGCTCCCTCCTCGGTAGTCAAGCCAAAAACAGCGCAGAGACCAGCTGCTCTGCAGCTTCACTTCCTTTCCCACATGCTGGAAGCTCGGCCTTTCAGTTCTCACCCTACTGTGTGTTTGAGGCATGTGAACTGCAACCACGGCAAGCTAAATCATGCAAATAATTTCACAAATAAACATGACTTCTCTTTCTAGTAAAATAGAAGTATTTATTGGAAAACACAGCACACTCTCCCCGTAACGGCCATAAATTCCCAGAAGTTTTATGTTACTTCCCTAGAGAGAAGAGTTCCCAACATACATACCATGAAATCTTCCTATTTTACAACCAAAATGCAAAGCAGAGTGTTAAACAGTTGCTGTGCTGATACTACATCCATCGAGCAGCCCCTGTTCCCTGCTCACCACGGAAGAGAGAAACGTCTTTGGAGGAAGAGAAAGTAGAACAACAGGCCGCAGGTGAACTTCCTGGCCTTACTGGTTTGAACTACATTCAAAAGACAAGTGGATTCTGTCCACTTGTTTCCCGCACCAAGTCCTGTCTGGAATCCTAACATTTGGCCTGTCTTTTGTTCCATGTCTTGAACATCATGGTGAAAATATGCCTGTGGCATTCTGGCTCCATGACTGTGAAGGGTAAAACATATTCTTTAGTCTCTTTTCCCTTTAAATGCAACAGGGGGTATTTGTCCTGATGGTCCAATGGCTAAGACTCCATGCTCCCCACGCAGAGGGCCCAGGTCTGATCCCTGATCAGGGAACTCGATCCCACATGCTGCAACTAGAAGTTCACATGCCACAGCTACAAATCCTGCCTGCTGCAACTGAAAGATTCCACAGGCTGCAACGAAGACGGGGGGTCGCAGAAGCTGCAACTAAATCCAGAGCAGCCAAATAAATCCATACAGCACGGATGGAGAGTTCTGAGGACCTACAGACATGTCCACAAGTGCTAAAGAAATGCCCAAGTAGAGGCACTGACTTTGAGAGGGTGAATGGAGAGGGAAGCAAGAACATTGCATTCTTGGGCAGGGTGACGAAAGATGGGGGTGAGTGCTGTGGACTCTCAGTGGAGGGGTGTTTCAGAGCTGTGAATGATACTCTTGGCCCCAATTCCCAAACGTGTTTGAGTGACAGAGCCCCTGAAGGTCAAGGTGTGTGTCTCACATCTTTCAGTTGCCATAAACAGAAGCCCTCTCAACCTCACTTAAGCTTCCAATAATGAAGGATGTATAGGAAGGATGCAGGGTGATGCAGAGAACACAAGGGAAGCAAGACCGTTATCCTGAGAGCTTGTAGAAAACACGGAGCGCCAGCTGCCTGAGATGTGAGGCTTCTGGGGGGGGGGGCACATGTCTCTCCCGTCTCTGCTCTGATTGCCTGCTGCCATCTGCAGACCAGATTTGTCTTCTTTGGAGTGAAAACCAGTGGCTCTGGTCCCTTGTAAAAATGTCCGTGTGCCTTCAATTAAAAATAAATGAAATCCATATAGTGTCTTCTAGATTTCTGCCATGCTTTCTAGGTTTCTTAGATGATTGCCTACACTCTGTACCTCTGCCTTCTTCCAAATCAAGCCCAGATCTCTCTTCAAAGCATCAACCAATCGACTCCTTCCTCAAGGCACCTCAAATTCCTGGATCAAGCCAGTCATCTTTCCCCTAAAACCTGCTCCTCCTCTTATGTTCCCCTGGCTCAGTCATAAGACTGATCCGTCCATCTGGTCAACCCAGAATGCTGGGCAGAGTCATCTCTTCTTGGTCTGCACAGCCACTATTGCCGTTGATCTAGTCTCCGGATCGCTCTGGAATCTGCCAGCAGCTCTACAGTCTCAGGTTCAGACACAAGCCCTGTGCTCCTACCGTGGCCCCCTCACTCAGCTCCCTGCCTCCAGGCTCGGGTCCACCCCATCAGACAGACCTCTCTGTCACCCAAGGCAGCGATAGGGATGCTGCTCCTGTCATGACCAACGCAACAGCCCAACAGCCTCCCCATGCCTGCAGCCAAGCTTAGAACCTCTCCAAATCCTGCCCGTTACAAAGCTATGATTCTTTACACGGAAAAGATTGGGAAGCTCCGTAACCACTATGTTGAAGAAGCACAATTCAGGGGTATAATAATCTGTTAATTTTATCTGGGGTTCCACTGTCCCTTCAGATTGCTTTGGCAGGCTGATTCTTTCTGTGCCCTAGGATGGAATTTGGGTCATATCCCATCACCGTTCTGATCACATTCAACCAATAAGAGTGCCCATACTGATCAGGAATGACAATGACCGTTGCAGTGATGTAATCTGCCGGGGGCCAGCATGAGGAACTCCGCCCATGGCAAAGGTCATGAGGAAGGAAGCTTGGCATACGCAAAGGCGTGATCAAGCCTCAGGAAAACCTCTGTTCCCGAGCATCCAACCCCAAAACCAGAGTACCTTAACGGGGGCTCTCCCCCATAACCATTTCTCTCGGAGAAGGAGTTAACTTGCAGCTCCAGTTAATAAAAATTCCTGGGCGTGACAAGAGTGTTTCAACTTACGAACTCTGAAGGTTCTCTGGCCTGCCTGATCAGGTTCGTCTGGCCACATGTAATTGTTAACAGCCTCCCAACTGTGAGAGGCACGGGATGCTTTAAAACTTTCTAAATACAGACTCTTTTCAGAAGTTCAGTTCAGTTCAGTCGCTCAGTCGTGTCCGACTCTTTGCGAAGTTAGAAGATTATTAGTATTAGTGGGTTGATTAGGAATTATATTGGTGAAGGGTTTTTTCGTTTGTCCTGTCAATAATTACTGCTAATTCCCTGCCCTGGGTGTGACAAGGGTATCACAGGTCAAACCTCTCTGCTAACAGACTAGCTTGTATGACAACCTCTCAACCATAAACAGCACAGAGAGTTTAGAGTATTAGCATAGGGCTTTTCTCATTGTGGAGTCAATGATTGCTGCCAGGCCTCCATATCCTTAGGCATATATATTAATATATATGGGAATATATTAATCAATGTATTTGGAATATAGAAAAGGAAATATAGTAGTTTTTGATGTTAGCAATACTATACTTTTTGAGTTAATGAATTTTCTTTTGTTATAGATCACTGTACTTTGTTATAAATCACTGTGTCCTTGCTATGTAAAAATGTAACTTTATCACTATCTTAAGACTAAATAGATCTTAAGGGGAACATTGGTGAAGGGTTTTCATTTGTTGGGCTGATGTTTTGCTGCTAAATCTCCATATTCCCTGCTCTTATAATGAATATAACTAGCATATAGGAGAAATAAGTATTAACCTTTAAGATTAATCATGTTAACCTTGGGTTAAATAAATTCCTTTCTTGATTGTAACTCACTACACCCTCACCCTATAGGAATGCAACTTTATTTGGAGGGTGGTGCCTGGTTTAAGAAAAAACACCCTTGGAAAAAATGTTTTTTGGTTATCAGAAAGAGAGGATCGTAAAATGTCAGCAGGTCTCATGGCCGAAAGATGATGTAAAACCCCTAAGACCTTTTTTTATGTGAAGCACCTGATTTTGATGAAGGTCAGAACTGCTGACCCCCGTGTGACTCTGTATTCATCCCTATATGTAATAAAAGGTATATAAGCAAACCTAAAAAAGAAATGGGATCAGTTTCTGGAAAGACTGATTCCCCCGTGTCGTTTCTTTCTTGCTCCCCATTTTCCTGGCTGAATTCCCATCTGGTACGAGGGTACACACCAAGCCTACTAACTTAGCCGGGGCTTCTAAGATCGGACCAGGGAGGCCTCAGTGCCTCCTCTCCTTCGGGAGAACAGAAAGACTCCTGTGGCCTATGTAGGTGATGACTGGTATTCGATGTAAACCAAGTTATTGAGCCTCCTTTTCTCCACTAATATTTCCTACTACACTATCCGTTTCTAATCTCTCTATACATCTGTAATTAAATAAGTTTTTTTCCAGGACGCCGATTCCGTCCCCACCTTCGAATTACCCTGGATCCACCCGGGCTGGACCCCAGCAGTAATCAAAATATGTGATTTCATTTAAGAGTACCGATCCTGGTCAGCCCATGCCAACTGTAGGCCAGTCACCTGCTTGGAGGGGTGGGGGGCTTCATCTCGTCCTGCCCCCCACACTGTGTATTTGCCATCACCTCCTGGGGATGAGATTGGACACACAACACATTAACAATTTCCCAAATCTTCTCTTCACACCAAGCTGGCTTTTGCTGTAACCTCAACATTTGGGGACTTCTCCAGTAGCACATTTGATAAAGAATCTGCCTGCAATGCAGGAGATGCAGGTTCAACCCCTGCATCAGGAAGATGCCCTGGAGGAGGAAACGGCAACCCACTCCAGTATTCTTGCCTGAAAAATCCCATGGACAGAGGAGCCTGGCAGGCTACAGTTCACAGGGTCAGAAAGAGTCAGACACGGCTGAGCTCACAGGCACACTCAGAGTGTGTGACGAGATAAAGGTAATGAAACAGCTTTCACTTCTGTATTTGTGTGTGATTTCAAATCACTTATTTTCAATTAAAGGAGGCCCTGATTCAGTTGTTCCCTGATAGAAAATTTAAAATAGTACTTAGAAAATTTTAGGTGCATTGCTGTTATTACCATTCTCTCCAATCCCATCTACTTTTTATGGGAACAAGGTGTTTCAGCACTAACATCTGTATTAGTCATTCTCAAAATGTGGTCCAAAAGCACCTGGGTATCCCTGAGGCTCTTCCAGGTATCCATCAACTCTTTCCTCCAGCTACACATTTGTGTGCAGCGAGATTTTTCTACATATACTTCAATCAAAACAACATATTACGAAAGATTAAATGTGTAAGTAGATATGAGAATTCAGTTGCCTTTTCAAGGAAAGCATTAAAGAGATTTGCAAAAATGGAAAGTGATGCTAAATTCTATTTTTTTGAGAATAGAGCCTTTATTAAAAATCTGTTATTTATCATCACGTGTAATGGGTTTCTTTTTATTTTTAATTTTTATTTGAAGTAGAGTTGACTAACAATGTTGTGATAGTTTCAGATGTACAGTAAAGTGATTCAGTTATGTGTGTATATATATATACATATTATTTTACAGATTCTTTTCCATTATTGGTTATAGGTTTTCCTAAGATATTGAATATAGTTCAATACACAGCAGGACCTTGTTGTTTAAACAGGTTTTGTCTTCACCACTATCTGAAGATGGCCTCAAACTCCTCTTTGGAACATAGCATCCATTTCTTGGGGTCTCAGCTGAAACAGTAGAGAAGGAAATGGCAATCCACTCCAGTTTTCTTGGCTGGAGAATTCCAAGGACAGAGGAGCCTGGCGGGCTATATAGTCCACGGAGTTGCAAAGAGCTGGACATGACTGAGTGAGCACAGCTGAAACAGAAACAAACCGGTTCCGTTTCAACACCCCGCTGCACACAGTGAACCTGTACTTGGCGCCCACCACTGCGCCACACTGAACCCCAAAGAGCACGTCTCCTCCTGTGCACTTTCTCCTCTGTCTGCCCGAAGCAACCTCCTTTTCCTACCCACTAGGATGAGTCCCACTCACGGATTTATACCCCAAATAGCAGCTTGTCCAAATGGACTCCCTGATCTCCCTTTAGGTTCAGGAAAGCATTTGTCACAGTATTCAGTAATCACTTTATATCTCAGTCTCCCTTGAAAGATTTGTACTCCTGGAAGGCAAGAACTATATTCTTTCACACTGTATTTTCGTAAACTATTTAGCAGAAGGCCTGTGTATAGTAGGTCTTAAACAAATAGTTTTCCATGGATAACTTAACTCAAAGACCCCCAGAGAGAACAGAAACTATGATGGAAAATACTAAGCAGCGTGGCATGCTCTGAGTTTTTCACAAGACACTCAGAACGCAGGGGAAGAAATTCCACATTGGATTCTCCTACGTGAGCAGTGTCCCAGATCACTACTGCTTTCCTTGAAGGTTTACACTGTGGGTAAGAAACGTCATACACTTTTCCTCTTATACGTAAACTTAATTCAAACTGAAATGCAGCATCTCTTGAAATACCACGACTCTGCCCAGAACGAAAGCTGCACCACTCCTTCCTAACCCAAAACACGTGTAAAGGGGATTATAAATTTCTTGCTGCCAATTTATTCTGATGGCATGAAAGACCCAAGAGAGTCCAAACGCTAGAGGGTAATGACTGAACTACAGCCGGTTGGGAATGTTTCCAGCGCTTTTTAAGGCGGCGTGCCTCTGCATAAGTAGGTGTAGCAATTTTGAAAATGGGATCCTTATCTTTTGCAATTTCTGGAGTCAGTGAGTGGCTGGAAGGCAGACACGGACCAGGATGCACGGGCCCAGAGCATCCCCCCACTGGTCTCTCTCACTAATTAGATGTCATCCCCAAAGGAGCCCTCGCCGGTGATTGGCTCTAAGGTTGTTTCGGGGCCAGGTTCCATCATAATACTGCATGATTCTGCAAATTATCACAGTGTACTCAGGAAATCTGGCCAAAGCAGCGAGATGTCTGTCCTTAGTGTCCTGAGATCCTTAGTCCTCCTCACTGCACACAACACATCTGAAAACTCAGTGGCTGTCCTATCTCCCTACCAGCAGGAAGGTTGTGTCCCCTGTTCAACTCAGTTCAGTCTCTCAGTCGTGTCCAACTCTTTGCCACTCCATGGACTGCAGCACACCAGGCTTCCCTGTCCATCATCAGCTCCCGGAGCTTGCTCAGACTCATGGCCATCGAGTTGGTGATGCCAACCGACCATCCATCTCAAGGTTGGATGAGATCCAACCATCTCATCCTCTGTCGTCCCCTTCTCCTCCCGCCTTCAATCTTTCCCAGTATCAGGGTCTTTTCCAATGAGTCAGTTCTTCGCATCAGGTGGCCAAAGTATTGGAGCTTCAGCTTCAGCATCAGTCCTTCCAATGAATACTGTTCCCATGATACTGTTCAATGAATAGTGTCCCCATGATGTGCTGGTAAGTGTTTAGCAAACTGTCCCTTGCGGGGGAAAGTCCTAATTTGTAGGTCTTGCCAATTTCCACATTGTAAATGCTCCCGTTGTGACTGATTCCAAGCACCTACAAGGCATCTGTCACTGAATGGAGAGTTGGGAAGAGAAGCACAAGCTGGTTGGACCCTAAACTGTCATCCCCTAGAGGGACCCAGGGTTAGCCTAGTCCTTATTTGTGCATCTGCCTTACAAACATTAAGTCCTCACTGGGTCGCCGCACTGTGCAGTCGCACAAAAGACAGAGCAACGGATCTGCACTGGCTGCTGGGGCACAAACGGTCTGTTTCTTGCAAGACAGCACCAAGGTTTGGGGACTTCCCTGGTGGTCCAGTGGTTAAGAATCCACCTTCCAATGCAGATAACACAGGTTCGATCCCTGGTCAGGGAACTAAGATCTCACATGCTGCAGGGCAACTAAGCTCGTGCACCCCAACAAGAGAAAGCCTGTGCACTGCAACAAAGACCCAGGGCTGCCAACAGAAAAAGGAAGAAAGTACCAAGGTTTACAAGTACTGCCCACTGAAAAATAGAGATTTTCCCTAAACTAAGGTGACTCAGACATTTTCCTTTAGATGCACATTTCTGAGCAGGGGACAAGGGGGCAAAACCCCAGCTAGCTGCACAAGGGCAGGGTTCTCAGCCTCCTTCATCAGCAGAAATTGATCTGAGGCCAGACAAGGAGTTCAGGCAAGGCATTACCGGGGACCCTGCTCCAACAGTGGGTAGTGAGAATAAGTAACAGGTTTCCTAGCTTGCTCCCTGGGAGAGGGTGACCTGGTTCCTTATATGGAGTGAGGGTAGAGGCAGGTCCTGACAAACCTAGACAGTGTGTTGAAAAGCAGAGGCATTACTCTGCCGACAAAGGTCCGTATAGTCAAGGCTATGGTCTTCCCAGTGGTCACATACAGTTGTGAGAGCTGGACCGTAAAGAAGGCAGAACATAAAGAATTGATGCCTTTGAACTGTGGTGCTGGAGAAGACTTCTGAGAGTCCCTTGGACAGCAGATATTGAACCAGTCAATCGTAAGGGAAACCGACCCTGAATACTCATAGGAAGGACCGATGCTGAAACTGAAGTTCCAGTACTTTGGTCACCTGAGGCAAACAGCTGACTCATTGGAAGAGTCCCTGCTGCTGGGAAAGACTGAGGGCAGAAGCAGAAGAGGGCATCAGAGGATGAGATGGCTGGATGGCATCACCTATGCAATGGACATGAACTTGGGCAAACTTTGAGTTGATGATGGACAGGGAGGCCTGGCATGCTGCAGTCCATTCGGTTGAAAAGAGTCGGACACGACTGAAGAACAGTAAGAGGCAGGTCCAGGGCTCGGGCTGGAGGGGTGGCTTGGGTGGTTGCCATGCCTTAGGTGGTGTTGAGTGCAGGAGGTATGCACAATACGTTGCTTTTGCTCCCAACATTCTGGTTTTGCTCCCAGCTCTTCAGAAGTGGCAGTTGGGATTTTTTGGTCTTTATGTATCTTGTTGTCCGTAATTTGCCCCAACTGCTGCATGCCCACGGTTATTTTTAGTCCTTCATAGTTTCTTTGTATTTTATTGCTCCAGGAGACGTTTGTCCAGGTGCAAGCTCTGCAGTAAAGTCCCAGGTCCCAGCTTGTCTGACTGGGAGTCACCTAGAAGAGCAACAGAACTACCGAAGTGCATCGGGCAGGGTATGACACCCATTTCACTCACCATAGGTTTGTGGCAGCAAAAAAAAAAAAAAGACTGGAAATGGCTGGAATTGCCATACAACACCAGCATCTGTCTGTCTCGTCGCGGTGCCGTTTTCACAGCAAAAGCAAGAAGACGATTGGAAGTTAAGAGGTTAAAAATGCAAAGTGTTACTTTTAAGAACTTCCAACAGCTTTTACTTTTATACCATATGAAAAGGAAAAGAATGGTCACAGAGAGGAGCGGGGGGTCGGGAGGTGTCCTGGAGTGCCTCTCCCAAAGATTATCAAAGTTCATGCTTTTTACGCACCAGTCCAGAAATACAGATTCAGGGAAAGATCGGGACGTAAACACGGATGCCGGTAAGGAGCTGCGCCATCAGGTTTCCCCCATCGTCCTAGCTTGGTTTCCCCATGAAAAGTGGAATTATCTGTGAGAGGAACTCCGGCGGGATTGCCTATGAAGCTACAGTGTGCCTATGAAGCAACACTGTGGTTGTTGTTACTGACAGGTGGTCTTGGACTCGTCAATCAAGAAAAATTGATAAGAGGCCAGATGAAAAATTCAGGCAAGGCTTTAATGGAACTCTTAGTGCAAAGGGATCAAAAAACAAGTCACGGTTTCCTTTGCTCACTCCCTGGGTGAGGGGGAGGGGGGGACCTGGTGCCTTGCATGGGGGAGGGGCAGATTGCACGGTCTGCCTACCCCCCTGGGGGTGCTGTACGCAGGGACCACGCTCAAGACCCTGCTTTTGCTCCAGCACCTCAGAAGCGGGAGTTGGGTTTTTTTGGTCTTTCTGTATCTTTTTGTCCATAATTGGCCCCAACTGCCCACGCGCACAGTTACTTCCCTCATAGTTTCTTTGTATTTTGTTGCTCCAGAGAAGGAGACATTTGTCCAGGTGCGAGCTCTGCAGCAGAGGGCCCAGGCCCCTGGCCCCAGGCTGTTGCAGTGTCGCCGTAAAGACAGATGTATCAGTCGAAGGACAAGAATGTGCCCAGAAACAGGGGCACAGAGGCAGGCTCAATGGATTGTCAGCAAAGACACCAAAGTGATTCCATGGGAAAGGATAGTGTTCAGTAAACAGCACTGGAAAGAACCGGACAGTATGTGGGAGGGAAGTGAAGGACCCCTTTTACTTTCTACCATACACCCCAGCCTCCAGAACTGCAGGAAATGAATTCCTGTTGGGCATAAGTCACCCGGCCTGTGGCGGCTCCTTCCAGCACCTTCAACAGACTAGTTAGCTACTGTTGGTCTCTCAGTTCTGTGGGACTCTGCGACCCCATGGACTGCACCTTGCTGGGCTCCTCTGCCGTGGAGTTCTCCAGGCTAGACTACCGGAGCGGGTACCATTCTCTTCTCCAGGGGATCTTCCTGGCCCTGGGATTGAACCCGCATCTCCTGCACTGGCAGGCAGATTCTTTACCATCTGAGCCACCAGGGAAGCCCCTTGAATAGACCAAGGAAGCTGCTAAGAGGACACAGTGTCTCGCCATTTTGCAAAACTGTTTGACAGTCTTTTATGAAGCTAAACTTACCTCTAGATCTAGCAATTTAATTCCTAAGGTTTCACCCTAGAGAAATGAAAACGTATGTCCACAAAAAAAATTTGCTCATAGAAACACATAGCGGCTTTTTTTTATAACAGATGACCACTGAAAATAACCCAGAGGCCTGTCAGAGGTAAACAGATAAACTGTGGTGCTTTCATTCACTAGGAAAGCACTCAGTAATTATTATTTAAAAAAAAAAAAAGAACAAACTACTGATAAAAGGCAACAACGGGGAAGAATCTCAAAATCATACTGCGTGTGAGAGGTGAGACACAAACAGGAACACTGCAGGTGTCCATCTTCTTGAAATCCTAGAAGCTGGGAGCCTGATAAAGACAGCGGACTCGTGTTGACAGCGCTGCCATGCGCCTGCGTGAGGCAGATGACCGGGAGGAGCCTGCTGCGCAGCCCAGGGGCCTCCCTCAGGGCTCCAAGATGTCCTAGACAGGTGGGGGGGATTCAAGAGGGAGGCGAAATGGTCTTCCCTGGTGGCTCAGACGGTAAAGCATCTGTCTGCAGTGCAGGAGACCGGAGTTCGATCCTTGAGTTTAGGAAGATCCCCTGGAAAAGGAAATGGCAGCCCACTCCAGTACTCTTGCCTGGAAAATCTTGCGGACGGAGGAGCCTGGCGGGCTACAGTCCACGGGGTTGCAAAGAGTTGGACACGACTGAGTGACTTCACTTTAAAGCTTTCGATGGCTGATTCATGTTGTTGTACAGCAGAAATTAACATAACCATTGTAAAATAAAAACAATTATACCCCAATAAAAATAATTAGATTCTTTATAGGTATGTTAAGAAAGTCTTGCCCCCCCCCCAAAAAAAAATGTCCCACCAGCACAGCCTGTTGGGGCCTTCTCTGCCCTGGAGTGGGGTTGCCAAGGTTCATCAAGTAAAATTTCAAATTACTCAGTTAAATTTCAGCCTCAGATAAACCACAAATAACTTTCTCAGGACTAGTGTGTCCCATGCAATTATCTAGGACATGGGTGGCATGTACATGCATGGGACATACTTATAGTAAACACTGATTTATTTTTCATCCGAAATTCAAATGTAACGGGCATCCCGTGTTTTTTCTGGCAACTCCGCACCACGGTTTCCTGTGGCCTCTCTGAAGGCAAGCACTGCCTGACGAAGAGGCCGCTCAGGCCGATCCTCCCCTCCAGTCCTCCCCTCCCCTCCAGTCTTCCCCTCCAGTCCTCAGAGAAAACAGAAGCAAGCCTGCAGGCCCCAGCCCTTCCAGCTGGCCCGCCCTGGCCACGTTCAGCGCCAGTTCTGCCCCTTGGTTTCTCAAAGGGTGGAGGGGTGCCCACCCTCCCTCCACAGGTCAGAGTGGGGCGCCCACCCAGGGAGGGCACGTGGCTTCCCCTGTGGCCACAGATGGAGCCCAGTCTCCGGCTTAAATGAATCCTTCCAACCGTCCATGATTTCACATCGCAGAAAACGCGTCCTTGCTATGCCGCTGTCCCCTGCCCTGCCTTTCTATTCGGGGGCCATCCAAAACTACTCTGCAGGACACGCACAACCGCAGCTCATCAAGCTGGAGTTATTCAGTGCTCAAGATTTTCAGCCAGTTTTCAAGAAGTCAGAACCCAGGTGTGATGTGCCCGGATATTAACGGCACCGCACAAGGGAAGGGGGATCTGATTTATTCATGATGCTTTTCATACCAGGGACAAAAGAGCTCTTTGAATCAAAATCTGTTGAGTGGTTCGGGGGTGTGATTTTTAAAAGACTGCCTACTTGGAACATAAACACTTTCTGAATAGGTTATTTTTATTTTCCTGGTCTGGCAACTAAAAGAGGTATGATTTGCAAGAGTTGGTTCCCTGAAAGAAGCACATTCAATTGCTTGAAAGAGCATGAATACGTGTCAGTGAAAGAAACTAAATTTGATGAGGAAATTATACCTTTTGCAGAAAGTGCAAAAAATAATAATAAAGGTAGTAGAAAGGAATCCTTTGATCATAAAATTATTATGCATTTTCCCTGTAAAAAACCGCTAACCTTGGCTCATAAATAACAGTAGCAAAAAGATGAAGATGTGAAATTAAAAGCAGACTACGTTAAAAAAAAAATGCAAAATGCATGGAATCTAAGCTGTTCTGAAGGATAGATTGGAAGGTTCTCGTTGTGCCCAGAGGTGTCCCACCAAGGAGGGGGTTGTGCCTTTTGTATTTATGTTGGGGTGGCCTGACTGAAGTGGCTTTAAAACTTGGGGTCATGGATCATTAAGACTCGAATAAAAATTACGAACCTGCTTCCTGGAAAAGTGCACGTACACCCACATGCACACTTTTTTTATAGACCGTTTTGAGAGCTTCAGACACTGCCTCTGAATTTATTCACAGAGCCCCAACCAAGAGGCCCTGTGCTAAGCAAAACCCACATGTTTACCATCCCCTGCTTCCTTACGGCTGATCCCCACGTGGCCTCTCACACTTACAGCAGAGGCATGCTGCCTGCTGACCTTTGCCCTCTCTGCCTCCCTTTCGGGAGCTGGCAGTTTGGGTTTCCCACCACTAGCCTTCCTCGAATGTGATCACAGATCCCAGGGTGCTGGCCTGGGTGTTACACTGCCAGGTGACACCATGCTCTTCCCAAGAAATAGAACGGAGGCAGGGGAAGTCCCCTGTGCCACCCTGGGGCCAGTGCCCTGGTCCCTTTGAGTTTCTGTGTCCCTGTCCGTGGATGGGGATGATGAGGGTGACCACCTTAGAGGCTGCAGTGAGGATGACATGATGGCATGTATAAAAGTGCTCGAAGGCAGGCGGCACTCCGAAAGTTTAAGAGGCTGGCTGTGCCAGCTGGCACACAATTCAGACACAGCAATGTCTGCCCTCACTATCAGTGTTGCTTCACACTTGGACAGTGATTTACAAGATTCATTATTCATTGCTAGTAACACAACACGTGGGCTTCCCTGGTGGCTCAGAGGTAAAGAATCCGCCTGCCAATACAGGAGAGGCAGGTTAGATCCCTGTGTCAGGAAGATCCCCTGGAGAAGGAAACGGCAATCCATTCCAATATTCTTGCCTGGGAAATCCTATGGACAGAGGGGCCTGATAGGCTACAGTCCATGGGGACGTAAAAGAGTCGTACATGACTTAGCAACTAAACAACAACACAACACCCACAGGATATGAAAACTTGAGACTGATGCTTCCATTCTACAGGCAAGAAAACTAAGTCTCAAGTTAAGTGAGTTGGTTCCTCCAGAGCATACAGCCTGCAAGTACCAGGACGGGACACCCTGTGCAGGGCTCCCAACGTGGGAGCGGGAGCCCAGCGATCTGGTCTCTATCCATCCTCGAGGGGAACATTCTGGAGACATTCTCCATGTGGCTCTCAGAGGGTCCCAGAGGATGGGGCTGCGTCCCAGCAGTGAGGCCAGTGTCGGGAAGCACTAGGGCAGCCTGAACCCCGGCAAGTTTCCCTCCTTGCAGACCCTGGTCCTGCTGCCGGAAGAGGACTTCCCAAATAAACCCCATCCGGCTGCTTTCCAGAGGGAAATCCAGGCTAAGACAGGTGCCCGCTGTGGGTCTCCATCTTCTGCTACTGCCCCCCCTTCTGTGCCCGCCTCCTTCAGCTGTCCCTGCTGGTAGGACCTACAAGCCAGTAAGAAACCCTACCTTTGAAAAAGCCACTGCGATTCAGGACTGAGCAGACTGCTGTCCAAAGAGACTGGGCTTCAGGTTTCCACCCGATGGCCTGGGACGGGGCTGACAGCTCCACCAGCTGAGGCTGGGGCTCTCCTTGGTCATGGCCAACTGACTCTGGGGGCAAAAGCGCTGCTCCTGAGCCCCCCATCCCGAGTCTTGGGTCTTCCCATCCACAAGGAGATGCTGGCAAAGGCAACAGCCTACGTCTGCTTCCACTAAGACCCTATCTCCCTGCCTTGACCACTTGTGGACTGCCTACGGCATAGCTAGGAGCCCCCCTCCCTGGACTGGAGTCAGGGGGAGATCGCTGAGCCCTCGGAGACAGACATTCTCCTTAGAGAGCCTCGGCTTTCAGCTGGTTCCGCACACAGTCTCACGCGCTCTCCCACACCAAGGCCCGCTCATCCTGGCTGGTCGTCCCATGACTGGCTGGTATCTTCCATGTTTCCTTCCCACTCTCCGCCAGGCCCTGCCCACGAAACATTAACGTAATAAACAAAAAGCCTGGTCTTCACTGGCGCAGCTTCCCAACTGCTGCGCCACTCCCCACGCCCCCGCTCCAGACGCCAGCCCAGCTGCCTCTCTCCGTCCGCTGCGAGAAGACCCCTGGGGCTTCCCTGGTGGCTCAGCTGTATACAACTCGCCCGCCAAGGCAGGAGACAGGGCTTCAGTCTGAGAAGATCCCACGTGACAGGGGTCAAGTAAACCCGGAACCATAACTCCTGAGTCCACGTGCTGCGACTACTGAAACCCAAATGCCTAGAGCCTGCGCTCGGCAACAAGTGAAGCCACCGCGATCGGAAGCCTGCATGACACAAGGGGAGAGGAGCCCCTGCTCAGGGCAGCTAGAGAAAAGCCCGCACAGCAATGAGCACCCAGCACAGCCAGGAAACCAGACAAACGAATGAATAAATAAATTATATATACATACATACATACATACATATATATATATATAAAAGAAAGCCTCCAATTGTCAGGAGGATGTGCCAGGAGGCACGGGGGCAGGGCAAAGGCAGCCCCTGCCCCCAGGATGATGTGCCGGCTGCCTCTGCTCCCCCATCTTTGGGATGGGACACAACACAGCTCTCCAAGTGCTGCGGGTGAGTGTGCCACGGTTCATGCCAACTAACTGCTGGTCCATTCTTTCCCAGAGTCGTAAGCTGATCGCTAGTCTCTGTCTTCACTCACAGAGCATTCCACACCTTCATGCGTCTCCTTGGAGGCTCCTACAGTTGTGCCTCTATTCAAAAGCAGCCTCTCAGGTCTTTTTCAGCTATGTCCAGTGGTTGCTGTTCCGTCTCTAAGTCGTGTCCCACTCTTTGGGACCCCATGAACGCCAGGCTTCCCTGTCCTTCAGGTTGAATCCAGAACCAGTGCCCAGGACTGGATGAAAACCAGTCATATTTCACATGGCCCGTCCTCACCTTTATGTGGCAGGTTGGGGGATGGCATGACATTTGAGAACCTGTTCAGCTCTGAGCTTCTGATTGCTTTTTGTACCTTTGCTGGAAATTCTGATTTAAGTATTTTTGTTTTGCCGATAATCTTCTAGTTAACTGTAGAATGGTTGTATTGAGGCTGCTACTGTGATGAATTTGGCCATTTTCTTAATATTGAATGTTGCTTCTTTACTGAAAATAAAACTGTACTCCTCTGTTAGGAGAAATTCCCAGGAGTGAGTGAGAATATTATCTCATTCATAATATTCAAAATCACTTCCCCTGGGGGGTGGGGGGTGAAATTATGTCCTTTGATTACTTGTGGGAGGGAACATTTTCCCATCTTATTTATTAAGTGCATTTACTCTTGTGAATAATACCCATAATCCTGTCCATTTGTTCACCAAGTGTTCAATGTGTCTTCTATCAGTTTGTGGGCCTGTGAACATAATATGCATATTTATTGGTATTTTTTCATGCAACTTTTCCCTCGTGTAAGTTATGATTGTAGACCTGCCTGACTTTCCAGTTTGGGAGGTACTTCTGGATCCATCCCTATGGAAAGCATCACGTAAGAGCATCCTGTGCGTGCCTGATGAGCCACGTTCATCATTTCCTCACTGAGGTCTTACCCACACAGCTGAAGGTGTTGGGAGATGGAGTCTCCTGGTCCTGATAGCTGTTCCTCCTTCTTCTCAGATGCCCATCGTGAAACTTTTCTAAACAGCATCATGTTTTATAGGCTCATTTTATTTTCTCTTATTAAAAAAAAATCCACAATCGTCCTATTTTTTTTAAAGTGTGTGGGTTAAATATTATATTCATTGTTGAGGATCAGTAATAATTCTGTGTACCAAAAATCCTATATCAGGAAGATTCTATTTTAAAAATGAATGAGCCAAAAATGTTTAGTACAGATGGCCAACTATCTACAAAATTTGTCTGGTGCGGTATGTGAAAAACAGCTTCACCTTGTTTAAAAATGATATACAATTTAAGCAATATATAATAATGGCCTTTCTTGTAGCCTCATGTTGTTCTTGAGTAAATAATCTATTAGAATGAATATTGTGTTTTATCAGTTATATGCTTCCTACTTGTGGAAAGTGTTGGACTGGGAGGCTCAAACTTTACAGTCTGAAATCTGACAAAAGAGAAGCGAGTGAAGCACAGAACAGATGAGCAGGGGGAAGCAGCTCCACGGAGAGGCAGCAGGTGGGAGGGCTGGATGGAGGTGCCCGTGAAAGAGGCCTTATCTCAAGAAGGGAGGATGGGAAGGACTGGCGCACCCTCAGATTTTTCATGCTCCAAGAAAACACAGAACGCTTACCACCCTGTCCTTTGCCACTCAACTGAAGTTTGTTTGATAAAGGCATATTTTTTACTTTGGTTGAAAAAAATGGTTTTGGTTATTTGAATTATGGCTATCAGTTCTCTTTTTCTGATGGCATGAAAAAAATGCCATTTTGTCAAATGCTTTGAACTCATTTCATCACACTGAATATTTATAAAGATTCAGCAAAATGGATTATTTCCTCCTTGTAAACTGGAGAAAGACAGGCATCATAGCCACAGATCAGAGGCACCAATTAGAATGCTCCATAAAAATATCACACACACCTTAGGTTTTGAATGAAATTGACGCCAAGATTTTAAGAACATCATGCACGTGTGATTAGATGATGCTGCTGCCTCAGGATAACTCCATGGTGAGAGCTGAGAAGTATATCCTTCAAATAGTAAGTCACTTCAGTAAGAGATTAGCCCCTCCTCAAAGAAAAGCATTGATAACTTCAAAGTAAAACATTCTTATTTATCGTAAGATGTTGCTGTTGTTCAGTCACTAAGTCATGTCCGACTCTTTGTGACCCATGACTGCAGCACGCCAGGCTTCCCTGTCCTTCTCCATCTCCCAGAGTTTGCTCAAATTCATGTCCATTGTGTCGGTGATGCCATCCAATCATCTCATCCTCTGTCGCCCTCTTCTCCTGCCCTCAATCTTTCCCAGCATCAGGGTCTTTTCCAATGAGTCAGTTCTTCGCATCAGGTGGCCAAAGTATTGGAGCTTCAGCTTCAGCATCAGTCCTTCCAATGAATGTTCAAGGCTGATTTCCTTTAGGATTGATTGGTTTGATCTCTGTATAGTCCAAGGAACTCTCAAGAGTCTTCTCCAGCACCCTAATTCAAAAGGATCAATTTTTCGGTGTTCAGCCTTCCTTATAGTCCAGCTCTCACATCCATACATGACTACTGGAAAAACCATAGCTTTGACTATACAGACATTTGTTGGCAAAGTGATGACTCTGCTTTTTAATATGCTGTCTAGGTTTGCCATAGCTTTCCTTCCAAGGAGCAAGTGTGTTTTAATTTCATGACAGTTACTATCTACAGTGATTTTTGGAGTCCGAGAAAACAAAGTTTGTCACTGTTTCCATTGTTTCCCCATCTATTCGTCATGAAGTGATGGGACCAGATGCCATGATCTTAGTTTTTTGAATGTTGAGCTTTAAGCTAGCTTTTTCAATCTCCTCTTTCACCTTCATCAAGAGCCTCTTTAGTTCCTCTTTGCTTTCTGCCATTAGAGTAGGTATCATCTGTATATCTGAGGTTGCTGAGATTCTCCCAGAAATCTTAATTCCAGCTTGTGAGTCATCTAGCCCAGCATTTCATATCACGTACTCTGCAGGCATGCAAGTATGCTCAATCGCTAGGTTGTGTCTGACTCTTGCAACCCCATGGACTATAGCCCACCAGGCTCCTTGGTCCATGGGATTCTCCAGGCAAGAATACCAGAATGGGTTGCCATTTCCTTCAGGGAGTTTTCTCAACCCAGGGGTCGAACCCATGTTTTCCACGTCTCCTGCATTGGCAGGCAGATTCTTTTCCACTGAGCCACCTGGGAAGCCCATAGAAGTTAAATAAGTGGGGTGACAATATACAGCCTTGACGTACTCCTTTCCCAGTTTTGACATGGTCCATTGTTCCGTGTCTGGTTCTAGCTGTTGCTTCTTGGCCTGCATTCAGGTTTCTCAGGAGACAGGTAAGGTGGTCTGGTATTCCCATCTCTTTAAGAATTTTTCAGTTTTTATGATCCACACAGTCAAAAGCTTTAGTGTAGTCAATGAAGCAGAAGTAGATGTTTTTTCTGGAGTTCCCTTGCTTTCTCTATGATCCAACTTGCCATCAGTAGTAAAAGAAAAAAAAATCCTCCTTATCCATCAATCAATATTACTTTCCATAATTAAAAACAAATCATTACCACACTTCCCAAGGCCCAGAAAAACAGAAAAGATGTGCCAATAATCAGACCTTCTAACCATATGTAGATCTGTTCATTCTTATACAAACAAGAAGAGAAATGAAGAAGTGATCCAGAGGGGAATGCTATCGGCCCTATAACTCTTTAAATTACTGGATGGGGGCAGAAGTACAGCTGTCTTGGAGTCATCGAGAGAAGTGATCCATCCCAGGCCACCAGGCAGGGACTGAGAATCAGTCAGAGAGAATGAGATGCTGGTGTTTGCGAGAAGTAAAGCAAGCCTCAGTCCAGCTTTGCATGAAGGTGGTGTTAACCCCAAGGCTTTTCAGGCTTGCCAGCCAATAAACAGTGCTTCTCGCTAANGGACTGAGAATCAGTCAGAGAGAATGAGATGCTGGTGTTTGCGAGAAGTAAAGCAAGCCTCAGTCCAGCTTTGCATGAAGGTGGTGTTAACCCCAAGGCTTTTCAGGCTTGCCAGCCAATAAACAGTGCTTCTCGCTAAGGCCATTGGAGTGGGCTTCTCTGCCATTTACAGCCTAAAAAAATAAACAATGGCTTGCGCAGGAGTTTAGATGAAGCAGAGATTGCTGCATCTGGTCTGGTAGGAAAGGTTTGTGGCAAGTGGGGGTGGAACTCATCTGGTCTTTGAAGGGCACAGAAGAATGAGGCTAAGCAAAGGAAGGGGAGGGCGAGATCATTTGTGATGCTGGCCAGGAAGGCATCATTCAGTAAAAGGTCCCACCTTGGTGGAGAAGAAAGGGAATTAAAAATTTGTCCTCTGGGAAGAAGGCTTCAATATTAAGAAAATAAACATGGTCATTCTGATGGATGGTTTGGTTAATCTTTCACGGAGCAAATGAGAAGCAGCCCTAGTCTGATCAACAGCTGAGGTTCCAAATACTCAACATTGCGAGAATTCATGGGTAAGCTTAGTCTTAAGTCTAGCCTTGAAAAAACCCACCCAGTGTAGAAATTTTGTAGAGCAATTGAGTAGATTCTCTTAAGTTGAAGAGAGATATATCCTTGGACTCCACTCCTAGGTATATTTAGTCAATCAGAAAAAGATTCTTGTTACGTGGCTCGTGGGCCGCAATGTTGGTAGTGTCATTGCTTGTATTAGAAAAACTTGGAAACAATCCAAATGTCCAATGAACAAAGAATGGCTAGATATATATTTTTACAATGACTATATAGCAGGAAAAATGAACCAGAGCTATGAGTATTGGATGAAACTCCCAACATAATATTGAATGATAAAGGGAAGCCATCAGAGAATACCTACATTATGACAGCACTTAAATAAAATCCAAACTCATGAGAAACTAAAGTTTGTGGATACTGTAGAGCAAAGGACAAGAATAGAAAGTAGGAAATTCAGGTTCATAGATACCTTGGGGGAAAGAAAGGAAGGGCAGATAATCAGGGAGGAATACTTCAGGGTCTTCAACTAAATTAGCTGTTCTTTAAACCTCTGGAGTGGGAATCTAGGTGCTCATTATGTAATTCTTTATACCTTTTTAGTTGCATAAGGTTTGTCATAATCAAACTTTGGAAAAAAACACTCTACCCGAGTGGAAACTTTTAGTCTAAGCTGAGATGTGGTTGACGATTGTTATGGAAAGCATACCTTGTGTGCCCACATTTAAGACAAAGATTTCCCTCTCTGAGCCTGGAGAAGGAGAAAGACTTTCAATAATGCCTCTTAACTTGCTACAAGTTCATACCAGGCCAACGTGCTGCTCAGTCCCTTCATCCAACAAATTTTCATGGCTCCACCACAGGTATTTATTTTACACTATGAGCAACAGCCTTCTTGCCAACCCGCAGGGAGCTGGTTTTAGCAGCTGCGTGGACGCTGATGGTATGTCACACACCACGTGGCTGTCAAAGGCCCACCACCCCCAAAGCCTCCCTGCAAACTAGATTCACCTCCACCTGGGGAGTTGGCAGCTCCAGGCTAGTGCAGGTCACCCTAAGGACCACTAGGTACTCCTGTGGAATTTTAAAGTATGTCTGCCTTCAGTATCCTTTTCTGAAAATCTTTGTATTGTGTTAGCTGCTCAGTTGTGTCTGATTCTTTGTGACCCCATGGACTGTAGCCTGCCAGGCTCCTCTGTCCATAGGATTCTCCAGGCAAGAATATTGGAGTGGGTTGCCATGTCCTTTTTCCAGGGGATCTTCCAAGACCAGGGATCAAACCTGGGTCTCCTGTATTACATGCAGATTTTTTACTATCTGGGATTCTCTGGTGGCTCAAAGGGTAGAGTCTGCCTGCAAAGCAGGAGACCTGAGTTCAGTCCTTGGGTTGGGAAGATCCCCTGGAGAAGAAAATGGCAACCCACTCCAGTACGCTTACCTGGAAAACCCCATGGATGGCTACAGGCCAAAGGATCACAGAGTCAGACACGACTGAGTGACTTCACTTTCACTTACACTTTTCTTTACTGTCTGAGCCAAGGATTTCCCAGGCGGCGCTAGGTGTAAAGAACCTGCCTGCCAATACAGGAGACATAAGATATGTGGGTTCGATCCCTGAGTCAGGAAGATCTCCTGGAGGAGGGCGCAGCTAACCATTTCAATATTCTTGCCTAAAGAATCCCATGGGCAGAGAAGCCTGGCAGGCTACAGTCTATGGGGTCGCAAAGAGTCAGACACAACTGAGCAACTGATCACTCACAGCAAAAGTAATTCAGAATGGCATGTTGCGATGTGATGGAAGCCTCACTGCTACTCAAAGTAAGTTGCTCTGTTTTAACAAAGAGCATTTCTAAGAAGGCAGAGACCCTGAAGAGTCACCACATTTGATGACACTTTACCTGGTGACAGCAGGCACTCATGACACGCTACATAAAGGAAGCCAGTGAAATCTACTGACGAGGACCCTCCAGGACGGGGTCAGCCCCTCCCCCCTGCATGATGACTGCACTCAGCCTTACGTGCTGAGTGTTCGATGGATTATCGCCCCTTTATTTTTTCATGACTCTAAGTGGATGCCAGAAAATAATTAGTGAAACTCTATGGCTGGAAAGGCTCCAAATAGGTAAGGAACAGATATAAGGTAAAAAGAAATGACAAGAGAAGGTGGCATGTGTTAGCATCCTATAAGAGGCAAAGGTGCAAAAAAAGAAGCAGCAAAGATGCAGCGGGAACAGAAAAGGTAGTGGGTGGACTTCTGGGTGGGGAAGAGCAGGCAGCTGAGGTAGACCAGCTCACTGCAGGCACAAGCACGGACCAAGCGTGGGTCCTGATTCTCTTCTGTTGATATTTGCAGATACAGTTCACATGCTTGAGTCCAGTCAGTCTTGCAACAACCTCACTTAGGACAAAGGTTTGGAGTAACATCTCCATTGTACTTCCTGGTGGCTCAGGACTTCCCTGGTGGCTCAGATGGTAAAGCATCTGCCTACAATGCGGGAGACCCGGGTTCAATCCTGGGTCAGGAAGATCCTCTGGAGAAGGAAATGGCAACCCACTCCAGTATTCTTGCCTGGAAAATCGCATGGACAGAGGACCCTACAGTCCTCTGTAGGGTAGGCTACAGCCTATAGGGTCTCAAAGAGTCAGACACAACTGAGCGACTTCACCTTCTTTATAGTTCCCTGTGGCATACAGAATGTCCTTGCTGTTAAACTGGTTTTGTAAAAGAAATCACCAGATTTCGTAGTCTGTGGTGGGAAGAATGCTAAGAAGTCCCTCTATAGTCCCTCCCCTCTATCAGCCCCTCCCCCGAGAGCAGCTCCCTCGATCAAGTCAGAAGCAACAAGACTCCCTTTTGGTCTCCAAGAGAGAACCTCTCTGGTTGGCTTTGGAGAAGTGGGCTGTCTGTGCTGGGAGAGAACCCCAGGCCTGGGACCTGAGCTTGGCTTCCAGGAGCTGAGTCCTGGGGGCTCGGTCCTACCCTGCAGGGAACTGGTTTCTGTCAACAAGCCGCCTGAGCTGGCAGGGCACCCAGAGCTCCAGCAGGAGCTCCAGCCCAGCCAGAGCACGACCCTGTGCAGAGACCCCCAGCCAAGCCACATGGGACCTCTGACCACGGAAACAGTGAGATCCTAACAGATGCAGTTTAAAGCCATGGGGTGTGTGGTCACCAGCTACACACCAGCAGGAAGTGTGCTACATAGAGAGCACGTCTGCTGTGATTTGTAGCCAGCTCTTTTTCTTTTTGCCTTTTGTTCACATCTGATCATTTTCCTCCATTTACCTTTGCCTGAATTTTACACCCATGGGTGTCCCTGGTGGCTCAGACAGTAAAGAATCTGCCTGTGATGCAGGAGACCCGGGTTTGATCCCTGGGTTGGGCAGATCCCCTGGTGAAGGGAATGGTAACCCACTCTGGCACTCTCTGGGAAATTCCATGAACAGAGGAGTCTGGCGGGGTACAGTCCTTGGAGTTGCAAAGAGACAGACATAGCTGAGCCACTAACAGTTTCACTCTCCCATATTGTTTAACAGTAATATAGCCTCCAAATCAGTAAAAAAAAAAAAAAGGAAAAGTGACCCGAGTCCAGCTCCTCTTCTAATTCACCAGGCAATCCTTGATGACTGCTGATGGTGCAGAGAGGAGAATCTTATCCTCCCCAGACGTCACAGCATTCCGCAGCAGACCTGGGCCCTGGCCAGTAGAGGAGGACGGGGGCCAGGCCTTCATGCCCAGCCCCAACCCTGCGGAAACCAGACGCCTCTCAGAGCCTGGAGACGCTCACCATCACACCACCAGCCACAGAGAGGCAGGCTTCACAAAAGATAGAGATAACACAGGCCTGGCCTCACCCAGCCTACCCAACCCTTTCTCTTTAATTTATTTCTTTATATTAATTGGAGGCACACGTGTGTCTTCTGAACCCCTTCCCACCTTCCTCCCTGCCCCACCCCTCCTGGTTATCACCAAGCACTGGCTTTGGGTTCCTGCGTCATACGTCGAACCCCTTTGATCCTTGGAGCAGTACCCGCAGGCTTCTGGGGCACTGCCATTTTTCCTTCTTCATTCTCATGCCTTTTGGGGGTAACATAGATAATGGCTCCAAACCCAAAAGGCTTGGGAAAGGAAGCCTCTTCTGGGAGGAATCAAAAGTTTAAAAAGTTTGGATAGCCTAAAACCAAGCCCTTCTATTAGTACACAAGGAAGCTAGAGACGGACACATGGGGGAAAAGAATTAATTCCTACTTCACATTTTACGGGCTTCCCTGATGGCTCAGAGGGTAAAGCGTCTGCCTGCAATGCAGGAGACCTGGGTTCCATCCTTGGGTCGGGAAGATCCCCTTGGAGAAGGAAATGGCAACCCACTCCAGTATTCTTGCCTGGAGAATCCCATGGACAGAGGAGCCTGGTGGGCTACAGTCCAGGGGGATGCAAAGCGTCGGACATGACTGAGCGACTTCACTTTCACATTTTATAGGGCTTCCCTGGTGGCTCATGAGGTTTAAAAAATCTGCCTGCAATGCAGAGACCTGAGTTCGATCCCTCGGTCGGGAAGGTCCGGAGAAGGGAATGACAAACCACTTCAGTATTCTTGCCTGGAGAATTCCATGGACAGGGGAGCCTAGTGGGTTGGTTACACGGACTCACAAAGAGTCGTACATGACTGAGCAACAAATACTACTTTTCTTTCATATTTTATAGAAAAATTAATTCTAGATAGGTTACAGCTCTAAATGTGAACGGTAACAAACAGCTTATAGAAGATAATATTAGAAGAATATTCTAATTTGACATTATCCATATGGCTCAGATGGTAAAGCGTCTGCCTACAATGCGGGAGACCTGAGTTCGATCCCTGGGTTGGGAAGATCTCCTGGAGAAGGAAATGGCAACCCACTCCAGTACTCTTGCGTGGAAAATCCTATGGACAGAGGAGCCTGGTAGGCTACTGTCCATGGGGTCACAGAGCAGACACAACTGAGTGACTTCACTCACTCATAAGATAATATTAGAAGAAAAACTCTATAAGAATGATTTTATTACCTTGAAGTAGACAAAAAAAAATTTCTTAAACAAGACACAAAAAGCATTCATCATAAAGAAATAGATGGGTATATTGGATTTCATTAAAATTAGGAAATTCTGTTCATCAGAAGACATCATTAAGAGACAGAAAAGACAAACCAGAGGATCGGTTTTTCAACAAATATATTCAACATAGACTTGTCAGAATACATCATAGTCTTCTAAAAAATTAATAAGAAAAAGACAGAAAATTCAATGAAAGTTGGTGAAAGATTTCCAAAGGCACTTCACTCCCAAGAAATGCTCAAATGGCCGAAGAGGCATATGAATGTGTTCTCAGGACCAGTATTTGTTAGGAAAAATGCAAATTAAAACCACAATGATTGAATAATACCACAATTTCAAAGAAAAAGACAGAAAATACTAAGCATTGGCAAACACATGGAGCAATCAGAGCACTGATTGGTAGAACTGAAGAAGGTATTGCTACAGTGACTTTGGAAAACTTTTTGACAGTATCTGTCGAGGTTGTCCTTGCGTGCTCAGTCATGTCCAGCTCTTTGCGACCCCGTGGACTGCAGCCCGCAAGGCTCTCTGTCCATGGGATTCTCCAGGCAAGGGTAGTGGAGTGGGGTGCCATTCCCTTCTCCAGGGGATCTCCCCAGCACAGCGATCAAACCTTCGTCTCCTGTGTCTTCTGCATGGGAGGTGGATTCTGAGTTACCTGGGAAGCCCCATCTACTGAGGTTAAACATACATACACCCCATGACCCAGCAAGAGACAGGCATGTGCAGTAAGAGCTACACAGGAACTTGATAACAGCAGGATTATCTGCAATAACCCTGGCCTGGGAGCACCCCAACTGCCCATCACCAGTAGAATGGATAACAAACTCAAGTCTGTTCATACGATGAGAGACTACTCAGTCATGGAAACAAACCTCACCTCCATGCAACAAGGTGAGCGAAACTCATACACACAGTGGGTCAAAGCTACTACGCATCATTGTATAATTCCATCGTACATATAAAGTCTTCCTTTATAAGGGAAAAATTAACCTTCTGTGTTAGGTAGTGGTATAATGCCTGATGAGATATCTGAGGGGGAGCAGATGCAATAATAATAGAAATAAAGCTTGAATCATCCCCAAAGCACCCGTCCCCGGCCTGTGGAAAAATTATCTTTCACAAAACTGATCCCTAGTGCCAAAGAGCTTGGGGACCACTGCTTTAAAGTACTTGTTACAGGTGTACAGTATAGTGATTCACAATTTTTAAAAGCTATACTCCATTTACAGTTGCTATAAAATATTGACTATATTCCTTGTGCTGCACAATATATCCTTACAGCTTATTTTATGAGTAATAATTTGTACTTCTAGTACTTCTATTATAATAATTTGCACTACCCTCCCCCTATCTCGTCCACCCACCACTCCTCCCCTACAGGTAACCACTAACTTGCTCTCTACATCTCTGAGCCTGGAAGATGGATGGAGAAAGAAATGTGCATATAAAAATTCTTACCAGCCTCCTGCCTGATATTTGAAAACCCAGATTATATTTCTATGAAGTCTGGCAGTGTATTACGGCAACTTAATAGATTAAGTAGATGTTTTCTCTGTTGCTAATCTTCATCTTACAGCTGCAGTCAGGGCTACTGGCAATTCAAGTCTTTAAATAAATAAGCCTCATTCATGTATCGCTTCTGTTTTATGAACAATGCAGCTGTTACTTGTAATGGGCTCTCTACCCGAGGTACCAAGAACTATTGTTTCATTATAAGCATTGTGAGCATAAAATAGCCCGAGGAGGGAACACATATGAGAGCAGAATGAAAAGAAAACAAACCAGGAACTGGACAGACACGTGCTGGTTGTTCAGAAGTGGCACCAAAATACAGGAGAGAGACGTTTTTGAGGAAGGTTTAAGGCCGAATTTATCAATGGGCCTGTGGAAATCGTGTTCGTTTTGAAAGACAGCAGGTGTGAAAACAATGAGAAGTGACCTCCTTTGCACCTGGGTTACAAAAGCTGCCCCAATGTGTGTGAAACCAAACAGGACAATGATAAATTAAAAAACATCCTGCTCTGACTAGTTCCTTTTTATTTTCTTCTCACACTGGGCAGTTTTATTTATAGATAATAAAGGCAGCTTATAAGAAACACACACACAGTTACACTCATTTCCTGGTGGAAGTGATGTTTATTTGACGTAAAACAGCTTTGGTGTTTGCAAATTCTGTTATCTTTGGAATCTATTCCAGAAAGTAACTTTCAGATTGCTCACATCCCTTTTAAATCAGTTTACTAACATATTCTCAACAAAATTTGTCAAATAAGACTCATTTCTAGTCCAAAACATCCTTTGATATGTGATTTAATGGACTAGAGGGAAGCCAAGGTTCACAACCAAAATGTCTCTGTTTGGGAATGTCCATTTCAGCGGATGGGGAAATTTGCAATTATCACTGTGGTGATGATGGTATAGCCACCAAACCTCTCATATGGAGCAGGTCTTGACATCCAAGATTTCTGTGAACCCCCAGATTAGGAATACTGCTAGCTGACTTAGGGAATTTGAACAGACACCTAGATTCTCCTTGGACCTTAAGGAACTGGCTGACACACCACAGCATGGGCTTCTAATTTGCACCAAGTGCTTTACCTACATTATTCACCTAATCTTTTGTATAATCCTTGGAGGTAAGTGGAACTGTCCCTCTTACAAATTATAACATTCATAGACGTTAGGGGATGTCAGAAAGAGTCAAGACAAGGAATATTAGAGCACCAGCAATCTATCAAAGCTTACTTTAATAATTATGAATTGATGAAACCCATGCTTGATTCATTTCCAGTTATGTAAGCAAACATAACAAGTTAGCATGGTATCAGTTTTCTTTTGCACAGATATAACATTAGATGCAAAAGCCTGTTATAGCAGAGTTTAACATCTGATGCTTTATAACATCCCGGGTGGTGCTAGTGGTAAAGAGCACCCGTGCCAATGCAGGAGACGTAAGAGACATGGGTTTGATCCCTGGGTTGGGAAGATCCCCCAGAGAAGGGCAGAGCAATCCACTCCAGAATTCTTGCCTGGAGGATCCCATGGACAGGGGAGCCTGGCGGGCTGTGGTCCACAGGATCACCAGGAATCGGATACAACTGAAGCAACTCAGCACGCACTTATGTGGAATGACATTTCATGGTTAGAAACATAGAAAATGCTCCTTACGGCTAAGTCGAGAAGACCGTCAAATGCCAGCTGAAGACCGTCAAATTCCAGCTGATCTTGAGACCTTACGGCTAAGTCGAGAAGACCGTCAAATTCCAGCTGACCTTGAGACCTTTTCCCTTCTAACCATCCCGTTTCCTCTGCCTGCTGCTCTGTGGGCCCATCTGAGGAACACGTGGGAACTGAACCGAGGTCCATTCCACTTCAAAGCCCATCGAGCCTGGGGAGGGGCCGCAGCCACCGCTCCCCAGACTCCATGGACAACCTGCACCCCAGCCACCCTCGGGGCGCAGAGAACTGGCTCTGAAGATGAGCCCTGTCCCACGCGCAGCGTGAGGGAAGAGGGGAAAACTGTCAACAAGGCTCACACACTGAGTCTTCAGGAAAACATCACGAACTAAACCTCCAGAACCTCAAGTACACAGGGTCGTAACATCCAGTTTTCCAACTCAAGGCAATTCAAAGACATTGAAGGGGGAGACACACCTCAGGCTCTCAGGGATGAGGGGTGGTGGGGACTGGGGGGAGGTCTGTTCTCACCGAGGTTCGAAAATGTTCCCGGGGCCGCTTCAAGTCACCCTGGCAGAAAGTGGAAGGATCGGGACGGGGTGTCTGATGCTCTGGTTGCCTGCAATTATTCCATTCATGGTCATAAAGCACCCAGATCCTATTTTCAAATGAACTACAAGCTTATGCTTTGCCTGATCACACTCTAACCTATTTTTGAGCATCAGTGGAGTAATTACAGCCCTAGAAGAAAGGCTTCCACGGTGGCGCAGTAAAGACTCCAGGCTTCTAACGCAGGGGGCACAGGTTCAGTCGCTGGCCAGGGAACTAGGATCCCACAGGCTGCGTGGTGCTGACAGAAAGTAAACTTACAAATAAATAAAGTGTTAAAGGAGAAAAAGTAAAATCCTGTGCCTTACAGACTAATAAGCATGATCCGTATACTGGGGGCTTTAGGGGAAATCTGTAATTGTGCAGAGGATGGAAAAGACACAACGTGATAGGAAATCTGAATTGTGCAAAGGATGGAAGAGACGCAACGTGACCCTGGGTTGCTCCCTGCAGAGAGGCACACAGGTGTGCTGGTCCCTAGAGATGGATGAGCAGTCTTCCCGGTACACCTGGAGTGCTACGGGTTACGGAGAGATTTACCCAAACTGCGTGTGCTGCCAACTCCACTGACCCTTCGCAGGCCAGATTCCATCATATACATGGCACACAACTTGCCATATAAACCAGTTTTAAGTATACAGTTTGGTGGCATTAACTGCACTCACAACGTTCCACAAACATCAGCACTATTTCCAAAGTCTTTCATCACCCAGACAGAAACTCTGTGCTCGTTCAGCAACAACTCTCCACCCCTCCTCCCCCTCCAGCCCCTGGGAACTGCTAAACTACTTTTTGCCTCTATAAATGTGCCTATTCTAGATATTTAACATTAAACAAACGCATACAATATCTGTCCTTTTGTATCTGGCTTATTTCAGGGTTCATCCATATTGAGACCACATTAGAAGGCTGTTCTTTTTATAGCTGAATGCTGTCCCCCTGTATTTATACCTCATCTCATTTATCCTCTCATCTGTACTTCTCGACTTTTCACTGGTCTAACTGCCCCATGATCACGTCCACCTTCTGCCCAAGTGGACCTCCCTGGTCTAGAGAGTTCAGTCCAAACTTCTCTGGCAGCTACTGAGACACCATCTGGCCTCACGATAGGATGCCAAGCTTGTTCCTAGATCAGATCAAAATGGAGACAACTCCCCACACTTCCGCTTTTAAGTCTTTGCCCATGTTGTTTCCTTTGCCTGGAATGTTCTCTTTCTGTTTGCTCAGGTCAAAGCCAGTTGGAATTCCACATGCTGCATCACCCCTTCTCCTTCCCCAAGAGCACGGTGATCCCTCTCTCTTCTAAGCTCCCAGGTGACTTGGCACTATGGCATTTAATCACCTGAGACCTGTCTCTCCTCTCCTCTCCTCTTCGGAGCCAGAATTCCCCAGTCATCGTTGTCAACTGCACAGCGTTGAGTGTGGGGCTCTCTGTAGAAGGGGTATCAGTAAACAGCTGCCTAGGGACATCACACATATCAGAGAGCAATGACTTTTCCCAGAGAGCTGGCGGTCAGACTATGAGGCTGTGTAAAAAGGCATTTTCATTCTAAATGAAATGTGTGTGTTAGCCGCTCAGTCTTGTCTGACTCTTTGTGACCCCATGGACTGTAGCCCACTAGGCTCCTCTGTCCACGGAATTCTCCAGCCAAGAATACTGGAGTGGGTTGCCATTCCCTTCTCTGGGGGATCTTCCCAACCCAGGGATCAAACCAGGTCTCCTGCACTGCAGGCAGATTCTTTACCATCTCAGCCACGGGGGTCGATTTAGAGGAAATTACAGAAAGGTGAGTCAGAATAATGATTAGGGTGCCAGATGTCCAGGGAAGCAGAGAGTATGGCCACTAAACAAAATGAACTTAGCATTTTCCTGCCAGAAGAGAGACGCTAACAGGAAAGGACTCTGGGATGGAGTAGGGAAGACAGAGGGGTCAGAGAGGGTGGAGCTTCTCTGGGCTGTTTTAACTCTGGTGCAGACTTCTCAGGAGACTCACGTGTGAGGAGCCAGGTCCCCAGGCTGGCTGAATCACATGCTGCCCTGGAAAGCAGGGTTCGTGCGGAGCAGGGACTGGTGTTTCAGAAAAGAAAAGCAGGTTAGGTTTTGGTCTAGTGAACTTCATAGTGGATCCACAATAGATCATTAAAACGATGTGCATTTGAGTCAGTTCTAATGAGGTGGATGAACCTAGAGCCTATTATACAGAGAGAAGTAAGTCAGAGAGAGAAATATAAATATCATACACTAACACATATATATGGAATCTAGAAAGGTGGTACTGATGAATTTATTTGCAGGGCAGCAATGGATGCTAAAGCTGAAACTCCAGTACTTTGGCCACCTCATGCGAAGAGTTGACTCATTGGAAAAGACTCTGATGCTGGGAAGGATTGGGGGCAGGAGGAAAAGGAGACGACCGAGGATGAGATGGCTGGATGGCGTCACGGACTCGATGGATGTGAGTCTGAGTGAACTCCGAGAAATGGTAATGAACAGGGATACCTGGCGTGCTGCGATTCATGGGGTCACAAAGAGTCGGACACGACTGAGCGACTGAACTGAACTGAACTGAATGGAGAAACAGACATAGAGAATAGACTTTGGACATGGGGAGAGAGGAGGAGAGGGTGGGATGTATGCAGAGAGAAACACGGAAACTTACATTACCATATGTAAAAGAGCTAGCCAACAGGAATTTGCTGTATGGCTTGGGAAACTCAAACAGGGGCTCTGTGACAATCTAGAAGGGTGGAATCGGCAGGGAGATGGGAGGGAGGGGACAGGTGTATACCTATGGTTGATTCTTGTTGATGTATGACAGAAGACCACAAAGTTCTATAAAGCAAATACCCTTCAATTAAAAAAAAGAATAAAGTGGGAAAAAAATCTAATTTGTGGGTTCTCAGTAAAAGGAAGCAGGGACAAGTAGGTTCTCTACAACAAAGCACACGAGATAATCCGAATTTTCAGTTTCCATAGTGACCAGCCTAGTGGAAAAGGCCGAAGCTGTAGAAAGAGAGAGAGCCCTATACTGGTGACAAACTCGACTGCATCTCTGTCTCACAGACTTGTTGAGGACCGAGAGATGACACGATGCAGGGCAGGCGGATAACGTGCCAGACTGATGCTCGCTTAGACGCACTGCTGGTGCTGGGCTGCCAGGCTCTCCAGCTTTCTCATAGAGAACATTCTCATCAATGGCCTGGATCAAATTTGAGGAAAGACAAGGACCTGGCTGGCATGGTGGGCACGCTGCATGACAGAAGGGGCTCAGCAGGCGGACTCTGGGGCGATTCAGAGATCTGCTTGACTGTGACTGCCCAAGAACAGCTGGAAGGGGCAAAGGCCGACGTGGGGCCCCTGTTGCTGCCTGATGGAGCACCTACCAGCCTGCACCTGGAAGGTTCTGATCCATTGGTCTATGTCTAAAGGATACTGACAGTGAGCAGAGATACAGAGTGACTGATGGCAGGGGAACTAGTGTTGAAGAACTTGACTGGGCATGCTGCAGTCCATGGGGTCGCAAAGAGTGACTGAACTGAACTGAACCCTGTAATTAAGAAGACTTGTGGGAAGCAGACATTTTAATGGGCTTAAACATTTAATAGGCTGCTCCTGTAAGAAGAGGGCTATTCTGTTTAGCCCTAGAGCTTCGATGAAAAAGACTGATAGTGAGAGTTGTCCCAAGGCAAGTAGACTTCCTCAAGAGGCCAGAAGGTCCCTCTCTCTGCCAGAGCGTGGGCAAGAAGGGACGCTCAAGAAACAGAAATGTCTTGAGGGCCTGAAGTAAATCAGACAAGTGCCGCTGGCTCTTCTGGGCCTGTCATTGCTCTAGGAATGTTCCCAGGATAAGGAAGCCTGAGATTATCACTCCCCTGGGTCAGTACCGCCTCTGCTCCTGGGAGGCAGGATTTGTTCATATCAGACAGATCTCTTCCTATTGCACAGTGAGAACCATTGTGCCTGGAATAGAATTGCTGTTTAGTTGCTCAGTCGTGTCCAATCCTTGGCACCCATGGACTGCAGCACACCAGGCTTCCCAGGTCTTCATTGTCTCCCGGAGCTTGCTCAAACTCATGTCTGTCGAGTCAATGATGCCATCCAACCATCTCATCTTCTGTCATCCCCTTCTCCTCCTGCCTTTAATCTCTTTCCCAGCATCAGGGTCTTTTCTAATAAGTCAGCTCTTCACAGCAGGTAGCCAAAGTATTAGAGTTTCAGCTTCAATATCAATCCTTCCAATGAACATTCAGGATTGATTTCCTTTAGGGTTGACTGGTTTGATCTCCTTGCAGTCCAAGGAACTCTCAAGAATCTTCTCCAACACCACAGTTCAAAAGCATCAATTCTTTGGCACTCAGCCATCTTCATGGTCCAGCTCTCACATCCATACATGACTACTGAAAAAGCATAGCTTTGACTAGATAGACCTATGTCAGCAAAGTAATGTCTCTGCTTTTTAATATGCTGTCTAGGTTTGTCATAACTTTTCTTCCAAGGAGTAAGCATCTTTTAATTTCATGGCTGCAGTCACCATCCACACTGATTTTGGAGCCCAAGAAAATAAATACAGAACGGGCATCAATCAATGTTTATCCAAATGACTTCATATATATCCAGAAGACTGAAAAGATGAATTTTCTCAGAGACCTGGTGGTATGATCAGGAAGCTGCATTATTAAGTACTGAGGACAAAGTCACCTTTTCTAGAGTATTCACATGATTAAGTAGCACCTTTTTTTTCTTAAAGAAAAATGGTTTGGGAAATACTATCTTTAGTAACTATGCCAAAGCCTTTGACTGTGTAGATCACCATAAACTGTGGAAAATTCTGAAAGAGATGGGAATACCAGACCACCTGACCTGTCTCTTGAGAAACCTGTATGCAGGTCAGGAAGCAACAGTTAGAACTGGACATGGAACAACAGACTGGTTCCAAATAGGAAAAGGAGTATGTCAAGGCTGTATATTGTCACCCTGCTTATTTAACTTCTATGCAGAGTACATCATGAGAAACGCTGGGCCGGAAGAAGCACAAGCTGGAATCTAGATTGCTGGGAGAAATATCAATAACCTCAGATATGCAGATGACACCACCCTTATGGCAGAAAGTGAAGAAGAACTAAATAGCCTCTTGATGAAAGTGAAAGAAAGAGTGAAAAAGTTGGCTTAAGGCTCAACATTCAGAAAACGAAGATCATGGCATCTGGTCCCATCACTTCATGGGAAATAGATGGATAAACAGTGGAAACAGTGGCTGACTTTATTTTTCTGGGCTCCAAATCACTGCAGATGGTAACTGCAGCTATGAAATTAAAAGATGCTTACTCCTTGGAAGGAAAGTTATGATAAACCTAGACAGTATACTAAAAAACAGAGACATTACTTTGTCAACAAAGGTCCCTCTAGTCAAGGCTATGGTTTTTCCAGTGGTCATGTATGGAGGTGAGAGTTAGACTGTGAAGAAAGCTGAGTACTGAAAAATTGATGCTTTTAAAGTGTGGTGTTGGAGAAGACTCTTGCGAGTTCCTTGAACTGCAAGGAGATCCAACCAGTCCATCCTAAAGGAAATCAGTGCTGGGTGTCCATTGGAAGGACTGATTTTGAAGCTGAAACTTCAATACTTTGGCCACCTGATGCAAAGAGCTGACTCATTTGAAAAGACCCTGATGCTGGGAAAGACTGAGGGCAGGAGAAAAGGGGACGACCGAGGATGAGATGGTTGGATGGCATCACCGACTCAATGGACATGGGTTTCGGTGGACTCCAGGAGTTGGTAATGGACAGGGAGGCCTGGCGTGCTGTGGTTCATGGAGTCGCAAACAGTTGGACACGACTGAGCAACTGAACTGAACTGAACTGATCTTTAGTAATATTTGTCTCACAGGAAACCAAAATTTTAAACATATCCAATAAGATAAGCCTTGCTACCAACAAAAAGATAATAGTTAGGGGTGTGGTCTTTAAAGGGAGAGTACCAGGTGGTCCAAATAGCAACTCTACCATGAACTGGAAGATGGTCTTGGATACAGAATTAACGTCTCTGAGTCTCTATTTGGAAATTTCCACATGTGTAAAATGGGGATGAAAATATTCCTCGACTCATAAAATTAGTAGGAAGATTTAATGAATGAATACAGGTCAGGTCCTCAACAGTCCCTGGCATAGAAAGCAAAGCTTGTGGGGTGTTCTCCTGGTATGTGGACCTTGGGAAAACTTGACTCTCTTATACTGAGTGCCTGCTCTTCTATTTCACCAGGCTTGTATGTTTAAATTGCTGGATTTTGTCAACAAGTGCTTTATTTTCTAGAAAAGCTCATGGGCTGTGGCACACATAGAATGCTGCCTTACATAACAGCCTACACTTCTTGATACAGTTCTTTTACTATCTACCTCTGTCTTAATGCAGGTAAGTGCTGCTTATTCTGCAGCAGTAATGGAGGTCGCAGTTCTCAGCTGGTCCTTTTCTATTTTAAGGTGTCACAGAGTGAGGCTGTAGAGCCGCTGCAGAGCATAAGTCAGCCAGCATCCTAAGGATGACTGGTCGCTCCGAAAGAGGGACAGGCCATCAGAGACTGGTGACGTCCTTGAGCCACTGAATAATCAGCTCCAAAACAGCCTCAGCTCTATCCTTGTTGTTAAGGAAGATTATAAATTCCCCTATTGTTTAAGCCATTGGACATTAACCCAGTGGTTTTCTACTACCTGCATTTGAAAACATGCCAGTTTACACAATGCTGTGTTTCCTGAGAGCTTTCATATTTGGGAAAATGAACTACAACCAGTAGAGATATCCTGGTTCACATTTTTCCTCAGGAGCCTCAGGAATATCGCTACCTTTTCATCTGAAATTGAAAGCTACTGTGGAGAAATTCGAGACCAGCCAGATTCCCTGTACCACTTCTCCTTGAAGTTCAATAACATACCCAGGATATCTTAAGTGTTGGTTGTTCTACGTCAGTTTTTCCTGGAACACAGTGAGAACTTTTGATCTGCAGACTTCATTCTTTTGTTTCAGAAATGTTTCTTTATGCCTTTCAGCTGCATTAGTTCTGAATATGTTCCAGTAGGTATTGCACGTTATCAAGTTTGCAAATAAATCTCAACAGATACGAAAGGTGATGACCGAACAAGGAATCCAAACACTCACGGTGGCCCGCTTCACGCTAATCCACAAGGCATCTTCCACTTACAGGGCACTGGCGCCTCATTCCATTTTCATTAAACCCAAGAAAGGCAGCACCTGCATCTACTCTGCACCCCTGGAACTGAAGTCTGCGCTTGGTACAGAGTGGATACCCGGTAAAGTTTCGAAAGAACCAAAGACTGCTACACCACTTTCCAGATGGGAAGACTGCGGCTACAATCATCAAAGACCTGGTCCAAGGCTACGTATCTCAAAGTGGGGATGAAAACGGGCAAAAGAGAAAGCGGGACGCTGGCGTGGAGAACAAAGAGCGGGTGTATGGGACGTGGGGCCAGCTCAGGGGAACGCCGGGCGGGTCCTCCGAGAAGCAAACTCCTCGCAAGCGCGTGCACCAATGGCGCAGTAGCGTCCGCCCCGCGCGGTTGCCAGGGAAACATCGGGCAGCGTGGCGTAGGCGCGTAGCACGCAGGGGACGGGGAGCGCGCCGGCACAGAGGACCGCCCTTCCCCCCCCCAGTGCGTACTGCGCAGGCGTAGCGTCTCCGTTGCTAGGTACCGCCTCGCGCTTCTCGCTGGGTGGCCAGAGTCAAGTTCCCGATCCCCCTAAAGGAAGGGTCTGGAATCCCCCGTCTGGGAGACTGTAGGCATTCCCTTCCTATCGCCTTTCCCTTCCCGAAGTCAGAGGATATCCCCATTCCCAGCCCCTCCCTCGGAAGCACCTTCCCCTAGCCCCTCTGGCGGTGCCCCGACCCTGCAGCCAGCCGCGCAGCAGAGGACGACGGAAGAGCTTCCCGGCAGGCGAGGCCAAGAGCCACCATGTCGAACGCGTGAGTGAGGGGCTGCCCGGGCGCAGCCGCGGAGTGGGCTTCTTCAGGCAAAAAGATGGCTTGCTCTTTTCCTTTTCTTCTAACCCCTTCATTTTGCAGTTTTAGCAAATAAAGATACACCTCAGCATAGACTGTCAGCTTCTGCGGACAGGCCTTGCCTTTTCCTCAGACGCTCCAGCTCCCCTCGCGCCCCGCTCCGGCCCCAACAGAGGAGCGCCCCTCCAGACGCAGTGCTCTCTTTACGCCCACCGAGCCCTTGTGGACTTATTTTTGAGGACGTGCTGCCTGCGTTCAGTTCAGCATCCGCTTTTTTCTTAATCTTTGCCAGCAATGTTCATTGCTTTGTGAAAACACCCTGGCCCCTATATTTAAGTTAAGAAAGATCTCGAGGAGGCTTTATTGTATCACTTCGCTTTCCAGCAAGAAACCCCAGTCAGGAGGCCATGGCTCCAAAGAGTCTTCACCCAGCGTTGTGCCAGTTACAGAGCATTTCAGTTCAGTTCAGTTCAGTCGCTCAGTCGTGTCCGACTCTTTGCAACCCCATGAATCACAGCACGCCCGGCCTCCCTGTCCATCACCAACTCCTGGAGTTCACTCAGACTCACGTCCATCGAGTCCTTGAAGCCATCCAGCCATCTCATCCTCTGTCGTCCCCTTCTCCTCCTGCCCCCAATCCCTCCCAGCATCAGAGTCTTTTCCAATCAGTCAACTCTTTGAGTGGGGTGGCCAAAGTACTGGAGTTTCAGCTTCAGCATCATTCCTTCCAAAGAAATCCCAGGGTTGATCTCCTTCAGAATGGACTGGTTGGATCTCCTTGCAGTCCAAGGGACCCTCAAGAGTCTTCTCCAACACCACAGTTCAAAAGCATCAATTCTTCGGCACTCAGCCTTCTTCACAGTCCAACTCTCACATCCATACATGACCACAGGGAAAACCATAGCCTTGACTAGACAGACTTTTGTTGGCAAAGTAATGTCTCTGCTTTTGAATATGCTATCTAGGTTGGTCATAACTTTTCTTCCAAGGAGTAAGCATCTTTTAATTTCATGGCTGCAGTCACCATCTGCAGTGATTTTGGAGCCCAGACAAATAAAGT